>OY992878.1:72839899-72919899 GCA_963921405.1 Cepaea hortensis
AAATACAGGCAACACTGTCAAACATAAACTCATAAATAATGTCATGCGGGCTCAGCATTAAAGCATATGTGCGGAGCGGCAGCAATGTTCAATCAAAACTTAGCTCAAAAATGTCAAAAAAAAAACAAAAGAGGTCAAGGATATCCCCTTCTTATTTCTGCTACCGTTTCATTAATCTGCCCATGACCCCGTGCTGTACATTTTACAAGAAATCTTGCCTAACATGTCTCCGTGTGTTGCTGGGCCCTTACTAACAGCTGATGGAAGATGTATGAAGCAAGTTAAATGTAAAACAGGCCACACACACCACTTCTAGTAGTCCGGGACTGAATCTTGCGGGTGGATTAGCTTTCCCTGTTAACAGTGTCCCTCGCCATCAGGTGAACCCACTCCAACTTCAGAGGCACTTGTAATTTACGTCCCCAAGTCAACATTTCAGTCCAACTATCCAACCCTACCTCGGCATCAGCACACCGGATGTTTAAGAACTGGCGTTCTTATCCATTCGGCCAAACTGACCTACCAACAAGGAAATGATGTGAGAAGTGACAGCACCCCGCGTGATACTGACACCATCACTATAATGCCGATTCGTGTGTAAAACACACGAGGCAGGCACTATATACCAAGACTCCGAGGGTTCTTTTCACTTCTTACTACTTCTTGAGCGATCAACTAATTCTATGCATCTATTCCTGTATGATTTAGTCTACGCTCGCACAGCCATTCTGTACGGTAGACCATCGTGGGCCATAAACACCACTATCACTCTGATTTCTTTTTTTTTTTGCGTTCGCTCGCTCTGAACTCAAACGTAGTCCATACATGTGCTACTACTTCTAGTGCACCGGACTGATTTTTGCGTGTGAATTAGCTTTCACTATTTCCACTGTTCCTCGCCATCAGGCCAACCATTTCTAACTTCTGAGGTACGGCTGAACCCACTACCCCGGCATCAGCACACTGAAAGTTTAAGAGCGAGTCCTCTTATCCATTCGGCCATGCTGCCCTCCACCCTCTCTGATAAAATACAGTGTTTGCCCGAACGCCCTACAGTCGCAGAGTATTCAAGACCCACCCCGTGAAGGCGCTTCCCGATTCCACAAAGCTATGTCGCCGATTTCCTACCACTACTGCTACGCATGCATGTCATGCCTGGTTTCCTTATCTGTCATTTTCATGTATTCGTAAAAAACAAGATTATCATAACTTCTTTACGTTCATTTACGCAAGCTAAGACATCCATCCACCTTTGGCTAAAATTCACACTATTTACCCAATGATAGGCACAAATTCAAGCACAAGCGACATGAGTGTGTTGTGTGTTGTGACAAGTGGTTTTGCACATGCAGATATAGAGTTCTGCTATGAAGGAACGATGCGATCCCCCCGCAATAGTTATTACGAATAGCGTAGGAAAGATAACACATATGTATGCATGTTTATACTATATATATATATATATAGTCAAGCTTACCTGTTCGTGCGCGCGCATGCACGCACACATACAATAAAGAAAGGTTAATAAAGTCAGATTATATATATTAAAAAGCAGTAGTTGTGCCTTGTGCCAAGGGCTGAACATATAACGCAAAATTTACAGAAAGTGGTGATGCTTAAGGACAATGTTAGAAAGCTGAAATGGTTTTGAAAGCAAATATGGGATTATGCAAAGACAAATTTTACGGATACTTACAGCAGTGAACTTATTATTGCTGAAAAACATACGCAAAAACAAAAGTTAGCAATATCGCAATTGCAGCTGACACATGTATAAATGAACGGCAAATAATAACATCAACATTCCGGTTAACACACACGAGATAACTAACTAAAGCGTATACATCAACTATAACACTGACAGAGACGAGTGTAATTGTAAAAGAAGAAAAAAAATGAAAGATAAGTAATGGATACAGCAGGGTTTAAGTGATGGAAAATGGCTTAACCATTTGAGAATAACGCGATCCTGCATACCTACAACGGTGACATTCTCTAAAGATTCAGAGAAAGGGTACTTCCTTTCACATCCAAAATATAAAAAATGCTAGTTTTTTCTTAACAGGCGTCAGAAAACTGACAGTACATAAAATAACTAGAAGGGACAGATTGTTCTATGGTAGATACTGCCGTTGGAGTGCGCCTTTTTCAGGTTACATCGACATACATGCTTGAGTAGTACATTTTTAAAAAAAGTTGCACATCCCTTACTGGACGTTGCAGTCAACACCAGCATTTTTCAGCTGCTGTTGATGTTCTTGGCAAGATTACACTCAGTAGTTTGCTACCGCTTTCTGAGCGACCGGCTCACATACCCCGTAAGTTACCAACGCGGCGCGATCCGCTTCCGAGTCTCGCGCTGTTACGTTCCTCACTTGGATATACGGAAAAAGTCGTTAAACTCTAGGCCAGGGAGACCGGCGATGGTAAATTACAGGAAAAAAACAACAACAACAACCTTGCATATCTTTATCAGGACGTTGTGATCAATCCCAGGCTGATTTTTCTAGGCAATTTTACATTCAGTAGTTTGTCATTGCTTTCTGAACGAGAAGTCAACGTTTAAATCCAACTGACCAGTGTGTGGAATGAACCCACAGCCCTGCCGTCAGCGCAAGGAAGTGAGTAGCAAATTGCCGTACAATAAACACGTATATGCATTATTAACTCACTCAAGAGGATCACGTGAGTACTAAATTACCGTACAATAAACACATATGTGCATAATTAACTCACTCAAGAGGATCAAGTGTAGTAAATTACCGTACAATAAACACATATATGCATAATTAACTCACTCAAGAGGATCAAGTGTAGTAAATTACCGTACAATAAACACGAATGTGCATTATTAACTCACTCAAGAAGATCACGTGTAGTAAATTACCGTACAATAAACACGTATTTGCATTATCAACTCACTCAGGATCAAGTGGTCGAGAGGTCGGGGTGGCAGCAACGCATCGTGGGACGCGTTCGATCCTCGTTTAGGACTGAGGTCTTTACAAAATTCTAGTCTGTACACTAAGTGGAGACTTTTTGGGAAAGCGGCTATTATTCTTCGGCCTGGAAAAAAAGACTTGCCCGACCAAATAAGTAAATGGTGCGGGTGCGGTGACGAAAACACAAACACGACCCACTCAAAACCTAACAAATACAACCCACTCTATACCTAACAAACACAACCCACCCTACATCTAACAAACACAACCGGCTGCGTACCTAACAACTCACCATGCGTCGATTAGTCACTTTCCACACAAGACTGGTTTCTGCACACACCCCAAAGTTTGTGTCGGTTAGTTACTGTCTACACCAGAAGCGTTTATGAGGACATTCCTGTCTTAGTAGATTAATTGCTCTCTACGGCAGACAGGTTTATATAGACACTTCCGTGTCTAAGTAGAATACTTCTACACCAGATAGAGCTTTGTAGACATCCATCCCCGTGTCTAAGTAGATTAATTCCACACCAGACATGCTAATATAGACACCCCTGTGTCTAAGTAGATTAATTCTACACTAGACAGGGTTCTGTAGACATCTCCGTGTCTAAGTAGATTAATTCTATACTAGACAGGGTTCTGCAGACATCCCCGTGTCTAAGTAGATTAATTCTACACTAGACAGGGTTCTGTAGACATCTCCGTGTCTAAGTAGATTAATTCTACACCAGAAGGGGTTATGTAGACACCCCCGTGTCTAAGTAGATTAATTCTACACTAGACAGGGTTCTGTAGACATCTCCGTGTCTAAGTAGATTAATTCTACACTAGACAGGGTTCTGTAGACATCTCCGTGTCTAAGTAGATTAATTCTACACTAGACAGGGTTCTGTAGACATCTCCGTGTCTAAGTAGATTAATTCTACACTAGACAGGGTTCTGTAGACATCTCCGTGTCTAAGTAGATTAATTCTATACTAGACAGGGTTCTGTAGACATCCCCGTGTCTAAGTAGATTAATTCTACACCAGAAGGGGTTATGTAGACACCCCCGTGTCTAAGTAGATTAATTCTATACTAGACAGGGTTCTGTAGACACCCCCGTGTCTAAGTAGATTAATTCTATACTAGACAGGGTTCTGTAGACACCCCCGTGTCTAAGTAGATTAATTCTATACTAGACAGGGTTCTGTAGACACCCCCGTGTCTAAGTAGATTAATTCTACACTAGACAGGGTTCTGTAGACATCCCCGTGTCTAAGTAGATTAATTCTATACTAGACAGGGTTCTGTAGACATCTCCGTGTCTAAGTAGATTAATTCTATACTAGACAGGGTTCTGTAGACATCCCCGTGACTAAGTAGATTAATTCTACACCAGAAGGGGTTATGTAGACACCCCCGTGTCTAAGTAGATTAATTCTACACCAGAAGGGGTTATGTAGACATCTCCGTGTCTAAGTAGATTAATTCTACACCAGAAGGGGTTCTGTAGACATCTCCGTGTCTATGTAGATTAATTCTACACTAGACAGGGTTCTGAAGACATCCCCGTGTCTAAGTAGATTAATTCTACACTAGACAGGGTTCTGTAGACATCTCCGTGTCTAAGTAGATTAATTCTACACTAGACAGGGTTCTGTAGACACCCCCGTGTCTAAGTAGATTAATTCTACACCAGAAGGGGTTATGTAGACACCCCCGTGTCTTAGTAAGATAATAACTATCGACAACAAACAGGTTTATGCCCCCCCCCCTCGTCTATTTCTGTTACTTGCCCTCAACACCAGACAGGTGACTGCACCCCTCGCATCTCAGTGATGTAAATCATAACTTATCAGAATATGGTGCTTTGCCTGGTACAGGAGGATGAGTTAAGCGAGTCGTCGACAGCAAAACCAAATACTAGACACGGATCTGAACATAACAGATAACAAAGGTCAATAACACTTCAAGAATGTGCACGAAGAAACGGCTAATTATCGCATATCATTAAAAAAAAAGCTCAATGTTTACTCCCGCGCCCCCAATTTCGGGTTCAAATACTACACTTCTGATTGAGGTTTCTAAAAGCCAGAATTGTGTTTTCAATTTCATACAGATTACATTTCTACAAAATACGTCGCACTCTCATCTCTGTTTTTGACATAAATTCAGGACTCCATTCCATTTTGAACTTGGAATACACACGACACTGCAAGGTCAAGCTAACTCCACAGCGTCTGATTCCTCCTCTTCGTCTTCTGCTCTGGATGCCCTGCTGGGACAAGGGTTCTCAACCCACCCAAGTCAAGGTCAAGCCACCCTATGTTTAAACTTGTTCCTGGTTGGATGGAATTTGTAGCTAGTTTCCTACAGGACAGGGAAGCCATTACCAATCCCAACCCTTTTCGTGAGTGGCCAGTATTTCCCTCACTTAGCGAGACACCGAGTGCAGGCGTCGTACCTGCGTCCGGCTGCGCTCATGACATTGTCAGCGGTATTCCCTGGTAACTTCGCCAACGCGCCCGCTTGAGAGTCCCGTTTCCTGGGAATAAAATAGTTGACTACACTTTGGTAACGACCCACGGCTACAAGATGTAGAAGGAAGTAAGACCGTGCAGGGAATATCGGTGATGTCGAGGCTGGATGTTTTTCATAACATGGCTCAGTGGGAAAACGCAGCCTCATAAAATGGGCACAATAAAATGTTGTGGTAGGTAAAAAGTCTGGCGTGACACTGACCACATCATTCACCGAGTGGCGTGTTTGTTTTGTGCATATCCTATTTACAGGACATCGCTGTCAACACCAGCATTTTACTGCTGTTGTTGATGTCTTGGCAAGTTTACGTTCAGTAGTCTGCCATTGCTTTCTGAACGACTGGCTCCCATACCAATTCGTTACAACCCTGCGCAACGCGGTCTGCTGCCAAATCGCGCACAGCTGTGTTTCGAACGCAGGTAAGCGGAATTACGAACCGCGTTCGCCACGCCTTCACCACGGAGATCGGCATATACCGATAAGAAAATCGCGTCACCTTCGCGATAGACTGGTAGCACACCCGCCTGTTGTCCTTATCCTCATCTTCAAAATAGCCATCTTATCTAAACACGACCCTTATAAACGCAGTGAGGTGTATTGACCATATGGTGCCAGCCCAATGTTTTTCTAAACCAATCGGTACTGGATGTTTAATGAGGTCAATGTCACACCGGTCGCTTTTACTTCCCAGGACACTCCCCATCGAGTGCCGACTGGACTATACAAATATGGAGCTAGCACCATATAACCGAATACATCTCAACCCATAGGGCCTTTACTTTACTTTCCATATACCCATTCAACCCAATTGCGTGAGAAGGGATATTTACCATATACCCACTAATCCTGATGGCATAAAAATGGGTCCGTTACTTACATTTATTTACATCCTCACTGATACAGGCATAAATATTAGCATACAGTTCAAAAATGTAACTACTGACTAGTCTAAATCATAATCAGATTAGCTTCTATTGTCAGTTTTGACGTGAGTTCCACCCTGCTGCTGCTAACATGTATCTATGCAAGTACCGCGTTTCAAGTACTTTATCATGGCTGAATCTATTCTTAGTTAGCCAGACTAGTGTCTGACCAGGATGATCCACGAAGACGTAGCGAGGCGTCAGGTTTAAGTCTAGAGGCTAGCACTGCCACCTACCAGCACACAGGTCTTTCTGGGTAAAGTTCCAATTATTAACACGGTTGTATCCTCTCAGCCGATCAGCCCGATTCTGGGGTGGATCCAGCAACATGAAGTAAAGCAACATCCAGTGGCTTGTCCCTGGCTGAACGTTGCCCTTATAACAGTCTTTCAAAATGTCTCTCTTCAAGCCAGAAGTCTTGCTTCCGCTGGCGCCATGAGTAAAGTATCTATTACATATTGAATTCATCTACGTTGTGGTCTGCGTCTTCTGCGGTTCCCTGGTATACCTACCCTCATAATCTTTTCCAGACATTCGTGTTTTTGTGTATGCCCACAATATTTCAGTTTCCCCAATTCTGATGTGTCTTATTTATCGGTTACCGTGGGGAGAACACATTTTTACCGTTCAAACAGTATTACTGACTTTGTGTGTTATGCATATCAGCCTAAATATGATTCATATGATACATAACTCTGCAGGATGCACCTGACAAGATGCAGCGAAACATGCCAGATAACAAATTGTGCAACCTATTGTTTATGACTTCTTTGTGTAAATTCACTAAGGAAATACATATTGTTTTGAATTATTTGTCTAAGCAAATGCGACCGGTGTTGCTGACACCACATTAAACAGGGGCTATGACAATACTACAAATATGCTATAACGTCCACTGGTTTACTAGACGTCTATGCGCATCTACATAGTTCGCTGTAACAGCTTTGTTTCGTGATTTCACTTGACTTGTTAGGCACATAAAGCACTGATATATTTCTTTCTTTCAAGGGTGATCAACCTCAAAGACAAGACTGGAACAATAGAAATGGGTGGGCACGAACAACGAATGATGAACAACTCATTTCCACACAAAAAAGGTGACAGACTACCCGAGACCATGCCAGCCGGCCTAAAATACCCCCCCCCCCCCCCCCCAATTGCGCGGGAATAAATACGGTTAAAGAAAAGCTAAGATCTCAACCTAGGAAACAACATGATAAAAGCTGGGTGCATTCAACAAAAGGATGAAGAAGAAAACACTTAAGTGCAGTAACTAGGACGTGTATGTTGTCTATTAGACAACACAACATAAGGTAGCTCAACTGGCAACAGGTGAGTCAAACATTCGGAACGGCATCATTCAGTCAGTAGTTGCAGAAACTGACTGGCTTTGCGCTTGGGGCGCTGCAAGCGGGTATCACACATAATGCATTCAACCTTCCTCAAGGTTATATTGTTTTCATGCATCCACTTCTCACGCGCATTATTTAAACCGCGGTTCGAATCATGTAGAACCTGTAGACTGATCATGTGGCTAATGCATGTGCACGGGTGTGCAGACTTTCATGGAGATGCACGTGAATAAGTTCAACGCACAGAACAAAATCGTTTGTTAATTATTAACAGTTAACGTCTAATTATTGACACTGTTCGGTTTAAACAATAATACGCGCGCGCGCGCACACACACACACACACATACCTCCACCAATGGAGCTACGGCAGGCATGTGGCTAGACACTCGCCTGCAGACTCAGTGGTCATGAGTTCGAGCCGCAGCTGGGCGAATTCGGACTTTACAATTGATCTGGGATTCCAGATCGACTCAGCCTAGCAGGACTTTTCCTCCACAATTCTTTCGAAATTTCTCTGTATCATGAGCCAGATATTATGTCCCTTTTACTGTGTTCTGTAAATTATCTGTGTCATCTTAAATTGATCTAACTTGTAGCCTTTCTCTTCTCTGCGTGCCTGCTCCGTGGCGAAGAGTTTTACGGACGCAGTTCGTAACCCCACATACCGCGATCGAAACACAGCTCCGGGAGATTATGGGTGCCGGTCGTTCAGAAAGCAATGGCAAACTACTGAACGTAAACTTACCACGAGATCATAAACAGCCAAAAATATGATGGGGTTGACTGCGATGTCATGTAAAGGATACAATATAGTACACCAGCTTCCATAATTATCTTTTCCATATATTCACGCCTTTTTACATGCCCACAACATTATATTTTCCTCGCTTTTATTTGTCTTAAATAACCAATCCCATTCAATACTGAGCTCTTGTTGGACGGACCGACGGACGGACACACACACACACATATATATGTTATTTTTGTGTTCAACAAATATTTTAGCAGTTAAATGTGATTCTTCGGCTGATTGGTTAAACATATTCCAATTTCCCACCCGTATGTTTACAAAGAAACTATGCATAGCTTTAATACTCTGGCATTTGTTGTTTCATGTGTTCGATTCCATAAAGGTTTTAATTACTTTAGTTTTTTGCAGAACAATGCTCTTTTAATTTCTATCATCTCATTTTCATCGCCTGTCAGGATTGAAACCTAGACATCCAAAACTGCTAACTTTCTGTAATTTCTCTCCTCTGTTAAATACATCTGCTGACAAATTGGTTTCATTGGTTATTATGTTTGCTGTTGCTCCATGGAGATATACATTATGTTTTTGAACTAGCTTAATTAAATTGTTCATTCCCATGTGTGTTGCCGATACTTGCAACAACACTGTGCCTTCATGATATTCAAGTACATGAATTTCTATTCCCGTGGAGACAAAGGATTCTATTGCTCATTCTCAATAGTTTCTTAAACATTCAGGATGACGTATTCAGTATACAAGTTAAACAGATAAGTGGACACGATGCAGCCCTGTCTGACTGCCCGTTTTATATCAAACATACCAGAATCACACGAGCTAATATGCTTCCTGTGCGCAGGTTATTTACTTTTGAAAGTTAGCTTGGGAAGCAGCTAAGGAATTTAACCTGTGCACCGTGCACATAGGCTTTTATATATACATATGTAAAGAATAGTGAAAATCACAACTTCTATCTTAACATAGCAAAAACAAAAGATAATGCATACAAATGGAGAAAGAAATATATGTCAATGGGGAAAAATTGGATGTGGTGGAAAATTTCGAAAATATAGGGTCATTAATTACCAAACATGTGACGCAATGAAAGAAATGTAAAAAAAAACAAAAAACGAATATCTATTGCTCTTAAAAAACTAAAACAACTGAATAAATTGTGGCGTGGGACAAATAGACCTACAAAAATGTGATTTTTAAGAGCTTGCAACTTTCCCATTGCGATATACACCTGCGAGACCTGGACACTTACTAAACAAGCCGCTTAAATGCCTTTGAATATAAATGTTATAGACGGGTTCTAAGAATATCTTGGATACAGAAAAGAACAAATGTAACCATACGACAAGATCTGAGTACTGAAGAAGGTTGGCTACTAAAGTCAATAAAACAATAAAATGGAAATATTTTGGTTACTTGAAACGTCATGACTACCCCATTAGTCTTATCTATTCGGCCATGCTGACCTCCAAATGCTGAGATTTTGAGAGATGCAATTGTTACAATATCACTCATGAAAGTTTGGAGACAACAATTAGTTAGTTAGTTAGTCGCAGTTCCAACTTCACAGCAACGGGTCGTCCCCATTATGCTCCGTTCCTGTGCCAGTGAATATCACACAAAACGCTCCCCACTGCCCAATGTGAAAAGTGGAAAACCAGGAGTCTCGACAAACAACAGCCCGCACAGATACACTGTGCATAATGCCGCCACCAGAATGTCAACACACCAGTACCCCACGAAACACCCAATTCACCTGTGATGGAATCGGCAGTCATTTTCCTATCTGAATGTTTCCTAGATGTTCACCCACACAGTCCACGAAAATACAGTTAATCACCGACGGCAGTGGCAGTCAACCAGAAGCCCAGCAGCCACGCATTTCTGCATAAGGCAAAAACCGGCCAACCCTGGGACATAGCCACCTGCCATCGCTCCAAACATGCAGTCACGTTCCAAAAAAAAAAAAAAAAACTTGGGCAGATTCAAAAGCACTTCACATGAAATTCACAGCTCACAGTGTCGCGCCACGCACTCACTCAGTAGCAGGGCGACGGAACCATCAAGCCTCCTTAGTCGCCTCTTACGACATGCGTGGTAGGCTACAGTGTTGCTATTCTTTGCTTCCCTTATGGGCCCTGGCAACACAGGAAAGAGAGGAAGAGGAAGGCCAAAGAGAAGATGGGTGCAGGATGTGGCAGATGATCTCCAGATGGGTGTATCGGATGCGGGAATTTTACTTATGACCGAGAAGTTTTCCGGAAGGTTGTTATGGGAGCGAGGTTCTGCAAAGGACATGCTACTGAATGAATGAATGAGTTAATATAAAAAATATCCCACAGCAGTTTCTTGCTATGGGTCTGATGTGATATGGCCATCACATTTTGTAGGTCTGAATGCATGGAAGAACAGGTGGCATGTTGGTTCCTCTGTTGACAGGCAATGAACGCAGGCATTGAGCTCTCATCCAATGTGGTCATAGCGCTGTAAACGCCCCTTATCAAGTACGCTAACACGCCCACCATACACATGAATATGGTATTTACGAAGCATAATAATTCACCACCATCATCAAATGCCACCTCGATAACCAGTCTTCAACACCCTATGTTCTACATGTTCATTGTATAAATACATGGTGTATAAGAAAATGGTGTGGCAACTGACAACATCCAAACTTCACTGTGGAGATGTCACTAGGTGGTGAATTATTAACATTATTCTTTGTTTGAGTTTATATTTTCTGCCTTGGGGACCCAGGTAGGTAATCATTTCGTATCACCTAACATCACATATCCAATACGCCTTAACACCCTGTCAATTGGGGTACTGCAGGGACATTTAGATATAACCCCTGGCAAAGTATCAAAGAGAGTTAGCACATCAACTACCAAATGCCGCTAAAATCAATACAATCTTCCACCCGCCTTGGTGATATTACTGCTAAATTAAAAACATAAAAACCTATGTAGAAGCTTATATAACAACAGTGAATGCATGGTGAGAACAAATGGAGGACACTCAGAACTAGAAAACATATGTAAACAAACAAATGGAGGACACTCAGAACTAGAAAACATATGTAAACAAACTAGCCAAACAGACACCACAAGAACATTGCATGGCGAGAACACAAAGAAGAAACATTGGCAAATTACACCATTACAGAACTCCTATTTGCGGATGATCATGCACTAATAGCAAAATCAGAAGCTGTATTACAAAACATGAATAGTCTAAATGAAATGTGTAGGGAACATAACATGAAAATTAGCACCAGTAAAACAGAGGTAATGACTAAAACCAAAGAAGAAAAAACAACAACGATTCACCTAAAAGAACACCCCTAACAAGTAAAGAGCTTCAAGTACCTAGGGAGTATAATATCATAAAATGGCAAATCAGAAGACGAGATTGAAAATAGATGCAATTAGGCAAAACAACTTATTGGATAAATGGCACCAATACTAAAGAACACACATGTATCAATTATTAATAAACAATAATGTATAAATAATTACAACACAATCTTCCTACCAACTCTATGCTACCAATGCCAAACCTTGACAATGACAGAAAATGAGAAAAGAAAAATCACAACAACAGAAATGAGATCCCTGAGAAGAATACTCAATGTATCAAGAAGAGAGAAAATCAAGAATGAAGAAAACAGGACTAAAGTGGGGGTTATAGCAGCGCTAGATTTTATTTGAAGGCAGCAAGTCAAATGGTTTGGCCATGCAACTAGTTTACCAACTAACAGTATACCACAACAAGCAATGATGTACAGACCAGACGGAAGCAGTGGAAGAGGCCAACCACGTAAACGATGGACGGAGGGAATGGCAGAGTCCATGAGAATATCGATACACGAAGCCCATGAGTGGGCACTCTTTAACTTTTTATACTTCACCTTGACACCGCAAGGTACAAGAGGAACAAGATGAGATGAGATGAGAAAAAAACTAAGTAAATAAAGCCACATCTTGCTAAAAATCTAATTTAATGTTTTCAAATATAACAGTAAAGTACCTTCTCTGCCCGTGCTGGTTTGCGATATCAACATTAATACTGCAATACCAAGTTTTTTTTCACTCCAGCAGTTAATGTGTTAAACCAAAAAAAAAAAACGTGCAATGACAGGTGTTAAAATGGACACGGCAAGGAGGAAGTAAAACCAGATATGAACAGAGAAAGAGAAATCAAGTGAATGAGCAAAAATGAGAAAGGAAGTTAAAATTAAAAAAAATAAATAATAAAGACTGTATCTTGAAATTAACAAACTAATATTCAAGATCTTGGCGACTGGGACCCATTACTTCAATTTGAACTTCCAAGAAATCCAACCAAAAAAAAAAAAAAATGACAAATAGTGGACTACATTCACAAACTATCTGAATTGATTTAACAAATTTAAAGATATAGAATATGTTGCTACAGGAGGGTGACATGTTAAGAAACAGTTTACACTTGCATGCAGCTTTATGAGATGGATGACCAACTGTATTCCTCGCTACAAGTTACACTTACAACTAAAAGACTACTGATACATTTTTAAATATTTCCTTAAAATTGTTTAACTCACAAACATCATGTAAACTGAACACCCCCTGCATAATACACATAACAACACAATCAGGCAAGATAATACTGAAATGGTATCCAAGATGTAACTAAAAAGAAAGAGGTAAATGTTATTACTATTGGAGAAAACACTGGAGGAAGGGGAGTGGAGATGTGACTTGTGAGAAGAATATTGAAAACTTCACGGGCAGACAAGAAAACAAATGCTGAGATATTTTTTATTTTATTTTGTGCTTGCTGGCTTTGAACTCAAGCGCTGTTCATACACTACTTCTAGTAGTGTTGGACTGAATTTTGCATGTGGATTAGCTTTCCCTATTATCAGTGTTCCTTGCCATCAGGCGAACCCACTCCAACTTCAGAGGTACTTGTAATTTACATCCCCATGTCAAGGATGAGAGGTCAACATTTTAGTCCAACTGTCCGGTGTAGGGGTTGAACCCTTCCCTTAGCATCACCACACCAGATGTTTAAGAACATTAGTTCTTATCTATTCGGCCATGCTGACCTCCAAATGCTGAGATATTGAGAGATGCAGCTGTTACAATATCACTCATAAAAACCACAAGGAAAAGACAAAATATATAAGGCATATCAACAGAAAAGGTGGACTAGAGAAATTAGCCTTATGTGAGAAAATACCAGGCAAGAGAGGCTCAGGAAGACAGAGAAAGATATATGTGGGAAGTTTATATACAGCTGTGCAACAAATTATAGTATTAGCTACACCAACTGCATTAGAATATCAGAGAACAGAGATGGTGTGATACCCCACTGTCGATGTCTACTCCAGCCTAGACACCAGAAGAAGAACTAGACAAAGAAGAAGAACATAAGCAGTAAGTTAAAAAAAAAAAAAACACACACACACATATATATATATATATTTTTTTTTTTTTTTTTAAATACAACTAGTTATGGACTTTAAGCTGACTTCTCATTCAAAATACAATGGAAAACTATTTAATGAAAAAATTTCTTAGAAAATCAGTCTGGGATTGACCGCAACATCCTGCAAAGGACATGCAAAAATAAATGTGTCTGTTATCTTGGGAATATAGTGTTAGACTCATATGATTCTGGACCGAACACCATATGTAGGATATTATAGTCATTAACACCAAAACAGTTTTTGGAAGCCGTCATAAATACTGATACATCTTTAATCCATTAAAAAAAAAATCAACTTTGCAGGTAAATGAACATGATTTAGATAGCATCTTCAAATAAAAACTTTAAAAACAAAAAAGCACCAAAAGCATAAACAGTCATGTATGATTTTATGCACTCAGAAATAATCCAAAATTAACAGTATACAGGAGGGATAGCGAATAACTAATACACAAAGCTTATACAATAAACACACAGGTATGTTTAGATTAAGCCAGTAAGGAACTTGTCAAATATAAAGCAAAGCAGGAAAAAAAAGTGGAAATTATGAATGAAAACTTCAGAACTGGAGTTGTCAAATTAAATTATTCTGTTAATGCTGATAAAACTGAAACACCTGGATTTGTTAGAAGGGGCGCAGGATGAAAGTGGGAAGTGCATTAAGTTTCATCAATGTATTTAGAGGACAGAAACAAAATGATAATTAAAATTATAATTAGGGAAAACAACCAGGATTGAAAAAAAAATGGTTTGTTATTGTTAAAGGTTATGTGTAGAGGCAATGCCACAGTAGTTACTGCTTCTTTGCCCTTGATCTTGACAAGCACTCATTAATAGTAAAACTGGTATCTGTGGCTTTTGGCCAACACGTGCAATTATAACACATCATTCTTTTGGGATGGATTATTTCAGCTTACTATATAAGCTCTTAGATAAAATCCAATTTCATAATATGAGATTTCTCTGGGGGTAAAAAAAAGTCAGCAAAGAAAGGAACTGGTTATTAGTTCATACTCTTATTACCCAGTATATATATATATATATATATATATATATATATATATATATATATATATATATATATATATATATATATATATATATATATATATATATATATATATATACATATATATATATACATATATATATCAACTATTGCTATTGACTGACAACCATATGGCAGTAGTTGTCAGAAGAACCTCCCAAATGGGCTAATCTCATGTACTTGATAGTTTGAAATGATATGTAGACATGGGGTATCACTCTTTGTTACAGAAGACCCCCAAATTGTGTTGAATTCCAGAAGCATAATAAAAATAAAGAAAATGACCTTTTTAAAAGCCTTGAAGTGTATTAGTCATAAGATGCTAGACCACATTTTTGTATAGACTAATTAGCATTCTATGCTACCAATGCCAAACCTGGACAATGACAGAAAAAGAGAAAAGTAACATCACAATAACATAAATGAGATTCCTGAGAAGAATACTCAATGTATCAAGAAAAGAGAAAATCAGAAATGAAGAAATCAGGACTAAAGCTGGGGTTATAGCAGCGCTAGATTTTATCAGAAAACAGCAGGTTAAATAGTTTGGCCATACAACTAGATTACCAACTAACAGTATACCTCAACAAGCAATGATGTACAGACCAGACAGAAGCAGAGGAAGAGGCCGGCTACGTAAACGATGGACGGAGGGAATTACAGAGTCCATGGGAATCTCGATATATGAAGCCCATAAATGAGCAGTTACCCGCCGTTTATGCTTCACCTCGATACCTCAAGGTACAAGAGGAACCTGATGAGATGAGATGAGAATCAGCATTCAAAGGGTGATGTGGTCAATATCATACTGGCCTTCTTGTCTCCTAAAGATATTTTCTGGCACCTATAGTAGACTGGGTTGACCTGGAAGTCCAAGTCAATTCTGTGTTTTTATTAAACAAATAACGCCTCAATGCATGCACATTCAAACTCATGACAAACAGACCAGCAAACAATGTGATTATACGGCTAACCAGAAACATCATAGTAATCAATTACAAGAGAATCAGAAATATGACAAACATTGGATGTCACTAACAGCATATGTGAACCAAGGCAATGAACCAAGACAATGGAAAACATGGCTAAATAGATGGCCCTAGAGAACTACAAAGTAGGATTACAAGAACAGAATTCTCTGTATAGTGAATCACACATAAGGGGCAAAAATGAATAATTTAAAGTCATCAAACAATGCTGTGGCCAGCAGACTGTTAGGGGGAAAGAAATGACACGCCACACAACAACAAAAAACACAAAACTTCCACAATGCCATTCTGTCTTTTACCAAAAGATAAAGCAGTTAACATTTACCTAGGAACTACAGACACAGTTCTATAGGTTAGATCTTTAAAAAAAAGTATGATTCAAATGGAAAAGTACAACAGTATGCCGATGCACTAAATGAAGCCAAGACTAGATGTTCTGGCAATGGGATGACTACAACATAGCATTATCCATTGGGGTAAAAATACTCAAAAGACAGCATCAAGCAGACCCACTTATGAGGATAACACTTGTGAGGCCCACTCTATACTCTGCAACATTCAAACAGACCAAAGAGTGATCTAAGAATGCTGAACTGAACAAGCAGGGGGAGGGAGGGAGGGGGGGGGAGGGAGGGAGAGAGAGGGGGGAGAGAGAGAGAGAGAGAGAGAGAGAGAGAGAGAGAGAGAGAGAGAGAGAGAGAGAGAGAGAGAGAGAGAGAGAGAGAGAGATGCAGGTATGTTTATCTCATATCCCGAAAACTACTGTGAAACAAAGTATATTTCCACTGGCAAATTCTTTTCCAGGTATAAACTGATGTTCAAGCTATAGAGCATGATGCATAAATTATTTATAACACAAGCTCTAACTGCCAGTGTGTTGTCATCTTTACTATTGCACTATACAAGTTCTCTAAAGGTGGTAACTGAAGTGCACTAAGTAAGGTTGCTGCAAGAAAGCTAACCTTACTGCAGTTAGAACCATGGCAATGTGGAGTACTGGGAAATGAAAAAGCAGATAAACTTACAAACACATGAGAATAACGTGAATAAGATAACGAAGTTCACACTTTGAGAAGAGGAGAGCTATCCAGGCTATCAGAAAGGTACATAAGCAGCCCAATTACAAGACTCAGCATGGATTATCCCCATTCTCCACCCCAGGACAAGGTATAAGAGAATAAATAAACACACCATTAGCTTCATCCCCTTGTATCACCATCACTATGCACATGTGGACTAAACAAAAACACTGCTGGACATGTTATGCAGGATTGACCTCTGTCTTAAAAGTTGAGAGGATCGACTTCATTGCACCGGGTATTATCCAATATGGCTCGGACTATTTTCGCAGGATGACCTGCCGAAAGCGTTGCACAAAGCACAAACTCCGTAGCTCTAGCAACGACCCCTAGGAGTCTCCAAGAAAAATGCACCTGTGAACCAAAAGACGTAGCCTGGGATCGAACCCACAACCTTCAGAGCGCGAGGCAGATGGCTTGACCACTTTACCACGGAGCCCTGTTCAAATAGCTAAGACAGACATTACATATATATGAACAGATGGATACATTCAGGCACATCTTGATAGACCAGTCCCAGAACAGAAAGACACGATAGTCAGTTTAAAATTACCGTGGTAGACAATTGACACTACTGTGCGAACATGTGTATATTTCAGCTTGAAGGATTTATCTAGTTATTTTACTTTATGTTGTGTGAATTCTGCAATATAAACCTGACGAGATGCAGCAAAATATGCCAGGCAATAAATCGTGCAATGAATTGTTTGTGTCTTCGTTATTCAAATATTTAAATATTGTTTTCACTCCTTAAATGAACACTGAGATAGGAATCTCAGCATGAGTAATTGTACGAGCATCAAGAAGTACATGATAGTATTAGGAATATAAAACACAAAAGAGTCCTACTGTTGTGTCTCCACCATGTAGTAGTAGAGTAGCATGTTCCAATGTTTCCATGAACTCTGCAGATGATAACATCTCCCATTTCAGAAGATCATGGGACATGGACCAGACAAAGTGAGACACAAATATGCTGCCTTGTAGCTAGACTGAGAACGGTCAATGGCTAGGGAAATCAAATCCGAAAAACTTGTTGATACTGACTGTACAGAGGCACAGAATTGATGAAACAGTGCAAAGTAATTTGCTTTATGATGATGAAATACACAATGTTAATAAACATGCAAGACAGTTCCAGCAACAATATGTTACCTTGGGTTCCATGTTAAACTGACACCATGTTGTCAAATGAAACTTATGATAGGATGATGCTGTGATTCAAGGCAGCCAAAGATGCCATGCTTTAAAACAGCAAAGGGGTCCCAGAAATGTAAAGCGGATGCATAAACCTCTGCAACAAATCTGAAACCAAAGAAATAAAATTGACAAAATGCATGTTTTAGAATGATAAACAAATTAACAGGCATTGAATGACACTCATTAAAAATAAATAGAGATCAGAGGACATACTGGATAATATAAAAATTAATAGCTACAGGCACACCAAGACTCAAACCTGACAGCTCCACATAACGACAGTACCTTGCTGAAGGAACAAGTGTACTTTGATATATGGCCAGCTAGACAACTTAAACAAGGTATCATCAATATCCAGGTCTATTATCCTCCTGAATCAACAACTAAGGAATATGAAAAGAATTAATACCAAGCCATATTTATAGCACGATAGGTCTCAGAAATATATTAAATAAGCACAGGTGAAATAACAATCACAGGGGAGCCGTGGCATAAAGGCTATCGTGTCAGCCTCATGCTTACAAGATACAGGATTCGATCTCGGCAAAAGGCCAGGAATTTTTCCACAACCATTGGTACCTAATGTTATCACACGCACTCTGGAACTCTTGGGTAGTGAGATCAAGCACCTAGCCTTCTGGGATTAAAAATCTTTTATGTCCTTTGCAGGACGGTGCAGTCAACCCCAGATTGAATTCCCAGGCAATTTTATGGTCAGTAGTTTGCCATTGCTTTCTGAACAAGGAGTCAATGTTAAAATCCAACTGACTGGCGTGTGGAATGAACCCACCACCCTATCATCAATATACAAGAGGTTTAAGTATCGGTGTGATAAACCTCTGGGCCACGCTGACCTCCCATGCTGGGACTTATAAACAAACAACAACAACAACAAGGGGAGGGGGGAGGGGGGGGGGGGGTGAATGAGGGGTCCACATGCAAACTGAAAACCCTACCCCACAGCAGTGGGGCATTGCAAAGTAGGCTGTTAGGCCGATGTCTTGGCTAAATTGTTAGGAAAGAAAAACTAAACATGAACCACAGACATCAAACCTTACACAAATACATGCTGAAATCAAACTCTGTCATTTGAGGTGCATAACTCATTATAGCATACTTCTCTTTAAAAAAAAGGAGTGAAGAAGAAGAAATAATAAACATACATGCACATTGGGTTATAATAATAAGCTTAGTATATTTCAAACATTTAAAGAAGAGAGATGTTTGGTTAGTTCCAATATGTTGTATGTAATATTCAGAAATATTAATTTCCGCCAATACCTGTGTATTTATTTCTCACGATATTCCAATATATCAAGAGTTAAAAGCAATTAATCCTTCTGTGTATTGGATATGTTTCGCTTCTATCAATATTTAGCTTAATGTTCATATTATGAAGAGATCATAGCTAAGATAATTTATTTTGCCTATTCATTCATTCATTCATTCAGTAGCATGTCCTTTGCAGAACCTCGCTCCCATAACAACCTTTCGGAAAACCTCTCGATCATAAGCAAGATGTCCCGCGCCTGATACACCCATCTGGAGATCATCCGCCACATCCTGCACCATCTTCTCTTTGGCCTTCGTCTTCCTCTCTTCCCAGGCATATACCCCTCCATTATTGTTCTCTCCAAACTTTTGTGACGTTTCAAGTGACCAAAATATTTCAATTTTCTTTGTTTTATCATCTTTAATAGCCAACCTTCCTCAATATTCAGCTCTTGAAGTATGGATGCATTTGTTCTTTTCTTTACCCAAGATATTCTTAGAACTCGTCTATAACATTTGTTTTCAAAGGCATTTATGCGCTGTTCAGCTTGTTTAGTAAGTATCCAGGTCTCACAGGCGTATGTTGCAATGGGAAAGATGCATGCTCTTACAAATCTAATTTTTGTAGTTCTGTCTGTCCCATTCCATAATTTATTCAATTGTTTTAGTCTTAGAAGAGCAAGTGATAGTCGTCATTTAATTTCTTTCATTGTGTCACTGTTGTTGGTAATCAATGACCCAAGATATTCAAACTTTTCCACCACCTCCAATTTTTCCTCATTAACACATATTTCTTTCTCCATAGTAGTTTTATCTGTATGCATTATGTTTGTTTTTGCTATGTTAAGATATAAGTTGTGATTTTCATGATTCAATTTGGTTGAGGCTATTAGGTTTTCTATACCAGTCTGTGTTGTGGATAGCAATACTGTGTCATCAGCATACCGAATCTCTCGTATGTCATGACCACCGATATTTAGGGCATCATATAGATCCCTGTTTATATCATCTCCTACATTTCTCATTATATTTTCGGCGTGCAGGTTAAACAAATAGGGGGACAGCACACATCCTTGACGGACTCCTTGCTTGATGTCAAACCAATCTGATGTCTAGCCATCTATTCTAACCGCTGCTTGTTGGTCTAGATAGAGCATTCTTATGAGTTGTATTACATGTGGTGGAAAGCCCATGTTCCTCATGATTTACCAAAGTTTCTGATGTTATACACAGTCAAATGCTTTTGAATAATCCACAAAACATGGGAATAGGTTTAAATTAAATTCTCTGCACTTCTCTATTATTAAACACATATTGAGAATGTGATCTCTTGTTCCTCTTCCTTGTCTAATTCCAGCTTGAACCACGTTAATTTCTTCTTCCATTTTCTTACGAAGTCTTCCCATTATGATTTTTAGTAGAATTTTACTTGCATGACTGATCAGGGCAACAGTTCTATAGTTGGTGCATAATTTCAGGTTGCCCTTTTTCGGTCTTGGAATGAAGATAGTTCTCTTCCAATCTATACCATATTTCTGTATCTTTTTACATAATGCGTGACAGATTTTGGGGTTACCAGACTAAATAGGAATGTTAGTATACGGTTAGTATATGGTTAGGGTTAACTGCGCCAGAATAGAGTATGCAGATGTGAGGCCAAGTAGGTTAATCACAATCTTCAACAAACGGGGATAGTCCCTGACTAGATGATGGTTTAGTCATGGACTTAGGATATAAATCGTCATGCTAATGGGGGAAGCCCGAAACAACTGGATAGGATCTCACGTACTGTAGATTTAAATCACTAGTGGGGAGATGAATTGCATGAGTATATAAAGAGACAAAGGGAAATTCTACCAGGTAATTTTCATGGGAACTGATAAGTGGGATCAATGGGTGAAAGGGCAGTCCTTGGGTGGTCTGGGAAGAGGGATAAAAGATAAGCCAGGAGAAGTAAGGGGCAGGGAGTCTTGGGCTGAGGTGTAGGAGACATCAGCCATGTTAGTGAGGACAACCGGTCTTGGGGCGAAGTCGGAGGAACTTCAGCTGGGAGGATCTGTAAGCACTGAGTATCGGGCCAGGGAGGTTTGGAACTGAGTCAAGAGAGAGGAGACTCAGATGAATTTTTTATTAGATTCACGGACGGAGAAGGGTCCGTAACAGCGTATTATGTGAGGATGAGAGACGGCAATAGCAGGATTGCTGGAGTTACTTTGTTATGTTCTAATCTGAGTGTGCTGGACCTGGGAAGTTATAACCTAGCTATATTTCACTGTTGACTGTTCCTGGAAAATATCTTATATCATCGTGTTGTGTTAAAATTAAAAGATTATGTGCACTGCCTGGTCGTCGATGTTGATTTATCATTGTTGTTCAGTCATCCAACATCACATTCACATAGACATCCTCTAGACAACTATAGCCACTTCTATATGTCAATCATAACCACCTTGTTACAGATTTGTATGCTTTCTTCTCCTCCCACATTAATTAGTCCAGCAGGTATCTCATCACATCCAGGTGATTTACCATTCTTCAGGTTCTTTATTGCCCATGCAATTTCATCTACTGAGGGTTCAGGTTCTGTCTCTGCTGTCATTGACTCATGTATCTCATTCATACCCTCACTGTCACTCATTTCATACATTCCACTGCAGTACTCCTGCCATCTTTCTAGAATTTTTCTAGATTCTGTTAAGGTATTTCCCATCTTGTCACATATAACATTCAATTGAGGTTGAACATTTCTTGTCAATAACTTCATTTCTTTGAACATTTTGTAATCTCTTCCACTCTTATGATATTGCTCTATTCTAGTACAGCAATCTTGTACATATTGATTTTTGTCCTTTCTTGTGTTCTTTCTTATTTCTCGAGTTAAAGATTTATACTTCATCCTGCTGTTATCGAATTCACCTCCTTTCTGTTTCAGTTCCCTTCGTTGTTTTATTAATTCTAACTTGTGTGATGTAATCCATGGCTTAAGTTGCTTTTTCTTGGTCCGAATTAAATCTTTGGCTGCAGTTATCAATATATCTCTAGCTTGTACTACCAGTTCATCAGGTATCATTTCCTCTTGTACAGACATCAAGACCCCAAAACGATTCGTAACTTCTACAGTGTATGCATCTGGTATTTTTGTGAGATCAAAACGAAGTGGCCTTGATCTTTGGGTAAGCTTTTTGAGTTTTAATTTCAAATCTGCTTCTAATAACTGATGAATTTTGCCTATAGTATTCATAAATTTAAATACACTAGTCATGCTAAGGTTACAAGCTATTTCACCATTAGTAAGTGAATAGTTTTGCCAGACCAACGACTCAGTACATCTACAGATAGGTATTTCTTCTTATAAAGGTGTATTTTTGTGTTTCTCTTAGACTAGTCTCTTTTTTCCAATCCTTTTGACATGAAAGACATGCCATTAGCTATGCTACCATCAGCATAGCTTTTGGGGTGAAGATGACCAAAAGTACCTCTATCGCTTAAAAGTCGACAGGATCAACTTCATTGCACCGGGTTTTATTCCATAGGCTTAGTCTTTTTCCGCAACACGGAAAGCATTGCACAAAGCATGAACTCTGTAGCTCCAGCAACGACCCCCAGGAGTCTCCGGAAAAAAAATGCACTCATGAACCGAAGGATGCGCCCCGGAATTGAACCCACAATCTTCAGAGCCCGAGTCAGATGGCTTGACCACTTTGCCATGGTGCTCCCTAATCCTTCCACCTCTATCACATCAAGAAAGAGAAATGAGGACAAATATATTCCTCTTCTACTTCAAGGGAGTAATAAGGTCACACAAGCTCCTCAACCACTTCCAGTTGGAGTCGTGAGGACACAATCTCCTGTGCTATTTCTAGTTAGTCAGGAGGACTCACAGGCACCTCTACCTCTTCCAGCTGGAAGCATGGGGAAGCAAGCAACTCACCCACTTCCAGTCAGAGACATGAGCTCTTTTGCTACTTCCAGTTAGTCATGGGGGCACAAGCTCCTTTAACACTCCAGTTGCAGACATAACAAACATCTGACAGTTACATTTGGGTGTCCCAACCTCCTCTCAGAAACAGTAATTGCTGCACTTTCATGATGCACAGGAATAGTAAAGCTAAAGTGGCGACGACTACAAAACACATACTGCTATGAATATAGTATGTGACAAAACAAGGCATAGAAATTGACAGCCTTAGCTAAAGACAAACGGTGGAATTTGTCACTATGCGATTCTGTTAAAATATAGCAGGAAAACAAATTCAGAAACAGTAAAAATAAAAGATTACACAACTTTTAATGGATGGAGAGCCAGTATTTGAGGCTGCCAATGGGGAGTCATTATTCAATTCAATTATACCATTACTCCTACCCTGTTCAACTGAAAGAGAAGTTATAAGAGTCCATCCCTGGCTCAGATTAATGATCCTGTGGCTGAGTCAGCCACATATAGTGGCTGACTATGGTTTCACCCACACAGGATATTAATTTGAAGGTGATTGTTGTCCACAAAGGGTTTTAGTCATCACTAATAACTTTGATAAACTCTTCTTTTGTTTTAGTTAGTTAGTAGTTAGTTAGTCGCAGTTCCATCTTCACAGCAACGGGTCGTCCCCATTATGCTCCGTTCCTGTGCCAGTGAATATCACACAAAATGCTCCCCACTGCCCAATGTGAAAAGTGGAAAAGACAGGAGTCTCGACAAACAACAGCCCGCACAGATACACTGTGCATAATGCCGCCGCCAGAATGTCAACACACCAGTCCCCCACGAAACACCCAATTCATCTCTGATGGAATCGGCAGTCATTTTCTTATCTGGATGTTTCCTAGATGTTCACCTACACAGTCCACGAAAATACAGTTCATCACAGACGGCAGTGGCAGTCAACCAGAAGCCCAGCAGCCACGCATTTCTGCATAAGGCAAAAACCGGTCAACTCTGGGACATAGCCACCTGCCATCGCTCCGAACATGCAGTCACGTTAAAAAAACACACACTTGGGCAGATTCAAAAGCACTTCACACGAAACTCACAGCTCACAGTGTCGCGCCACGCACTCACTCAGTAACAGGGCGATGGAACTATCAAGCCTCCTTAGTCGCCTCTTACGACATGCCTGGTAGGCTACAGTGTTGCTATTCTTTGCTTCCCTTATGGGCCCCGGCAACACACGGGAGCTTTTGTTTTGATGCTGGTTATATTTGTTTACATATTTCCTCTATAACTGTGTATTAAACTAGTGTAGTTTCAAAAAGAAAATCGTGGAAATAACTAACTTTAAATTTCAACAATATATGAAAACTTAAAGTGACAGAAAAATTTTGTATCAAATATGAGGAAATCCAGTGTTCTGTAAGAATTCAACTTCTGAATGTTGTCTTCAATTCAATGAACCAATCAAGGGCAACAATTCTGAATATATTTTATTGCTAAAGCAACAAGGAGACCTAACAGAATTATCTAACTTATCTGCAAATGTGCTCTCAACTGATTATGTTAGTAATTATTTTACGATGTGACAGGACATTGCAGACATCTTGGGTGCAAGGATACATGAGGCAAGAGATAGACTTTAGGGTGGGCAGTGAATGACATTCTTCAAAGAACCTGTTACATTATGGATATGGTAGCCTGAATTATTTATCAAGACCAAAAAACTAGCCCCTACATAATTTACATTATATTACACCTAAGGCTTAGTAATAAAGATAACATTTTATAAACTAAAAGAAAGGAAAATGAATGAAAATTGCAGATCTGTTAACTTTAAAAAAAATATATTTTATGCTGAATTCGTGTTTCTTACAGAAATATGTTTTTTTTTTAATGTTGCATATCCCTTACAGGATGTTGCAGTCAACACCAGCATTTTTCAGCTGCTGTTGATGTATTAGGCAAGTTTTACGTTCAGTAGTTTGCCATTACTTTCTGAACAAACGTTACCAGCACGGCGCGAACCGCTACAGATTCTCGCAGCTGTTGTTTTCTCCACGTGGATGTACAGGATTACAAACAATGTTGTTAACTCCTTGGCCAGGGAGACTGGCGAAAAAATGTGTGCAAGCCTAAAAATAATTTAGAAATCTTAGAATATGTTTTCTCGAGACTCTTTACTGATATATTCTTATTGTGGTGTGATTGAACTGTTACAGTATAATTGTTAAACTATTTATAAACACTGAAAAAATCAGAAAAATCATCCTAAATGCTGGTCAAGCAAATGAATTTATTTGTAAAGTAAGAATTTTATCCATAGGAGGTAAAGTAAAAATCCTCACTTTCACATTTTGCTAGTCCATTTTAATGTTCTCTTCGTCTGCTCTTTATTCCCCTTTTGGGGTATAGGTGCTCAACCAACTCACCCCAAGCTGTCGGATCTTTTGCTACCTCACATATCTCTGTCCATGATCTTCCCATATTATTCATCTCTGTCTCTAATTCTCTTCTCCATGGGTTTATAGGACTTCCTCTATTTTGCCTGCAATGTTGGTTCCAGACAAAGGACTTTCTAGTGTTACTATTGTCAGGTTTTCTCAATGTGTGTCCTACCCAGCATCAGCATCAATTTGTAACCCTTTGAAAATAACATTTGTTCGTCTTTCCCATGCTTCTTGATTCGCTGATAATTATTTTGTTCCCTACAGTGCTCCACATTGGTGATTCTGTCACACAAATGTATTACTTCTATTCTGTGCAGTCACCATTTAATGAATATTTGCGGCTTATTAATAATATTGTTATGTAGTTCTCTGCATTTCTGATACACAAGTAGAAATTATCTAACTTCAAGAGTTTAATGCATCTTAATTCTAGTGAATGAAAGAAGAAGAAGAAGCATCTTAATGTGATGTTTGGTGATCACAGTATGCTCTTCCTGGTTATTCTATTGTTGATTTATGCAGTTGTTTGCAATCTCATTTTTATTACAATACAGGCCACTTCCAGTGTCATGAAGTTCAGCTCAAGTTAATAGAAGCCCTCAGGGTGGCTAATACAGTATTAATATCTTGTGTGAATGCCTATCCGAATAATTTACTAAGGTTAGCACAAACCCACCCTTTCTGCGGTGCGGCAATTTTATTTTTTGCTTGCTTAAAATTAGACTGGAAGTACGAGAAATAGTCATGTCTCTAAATTTAGACCATTGAAAAAATAACCAGATGACTTTCAGTCTATGGTAAGTATTAAATAGCCTGTGTGGTACATTTTTGAGCAATGAAATGAAGTCACTAGAAATAATCAGCTTTCTGAAAACTAATCTGAAACTTTTACTAGCATTCATCTTTAAGTCAATTCTAAATAGAAAGTTTACTGAATTATGATTGCACGTCCATCTTTTTCTGTGTCTGAAGGAAACTATAGTCTTTAGCACTCATTGGCACCTTTCAGTCTTGAGAGACGATAGTTTGTTACATTATGCTTCAAAAAGGCATAATAACTACAACTCATGGCGGTGGCAGATGTGTTGATCAGACCAATTCGCGCTGTAAATGTTCATCCACAATGCATGCATGTGAACACTTGGTTATTTTCACCATCACACACCATCTTACGTCTCACATGCCTAGCATATGACCTATCTGCAATCATTTTCTCCTTTGTCTTTATTCCAATTCTGACATTTACCCTCCATGCAACCTGCTCCCAATGTGCATTATCAATGCCTGTATCAATCATGTCCTGCTTACACACATCTTTGTATTGTAGCAGAGGTCGACCCCGAGATCTCTTACCCATCTGTAATTCACCAAAAAAGATGTCCTTTGGTATTCTACCATCATCCATCCTCCTAACGTGCCCTATCCATTTATGTCTGCGAAGACTGAGCATGGAACAAACTGTCACACAACCTGATCTTTCCAATTCTTCAGTTTAGCACTAAGCAGAGGTAAAATAAATACAGAAAAACAGAATTCAGGAGCCAGCACCTGTTTCTCAGGAGGTAACGTATTTTTAATATAAATATGAGCTAAGAGAACGACTGAAAATTCAGGTGCAAGGTAAATATTTCCAGGCACCATGGCGCCCCTGATTTTTCTGTTCCAGGTATATGCTTAGATTTAGGTCAGTGAGTACTACATTAGCACAGGCCAAGACTCACATGTAAAGTCACTAATGACACACAATAGCTGTACAATTTGAATGATCTCTAAGGAACATGGATAAAAAGCACAAAGTCATGGATACTACAGACTGGAGGAACCACCAGTGAGATTACACCAAGTCAGGCAAATGCACAGGGCAAATAAACTGGATTGAGAGTGGGGCAAACAAGAGCAACTCAATCAGAGTTATCACAATTGGCAAAATGTAGACAGTGGTGTAATGAATGGAAAGGTCCAACAAATGTTAAATGAAAATAACAGGATGAAGGATGATATATAGAGTGGACACTGATGGTTCTATACATCACATAGAACTTTGCGTTATTTTATATTGTTTATATTGTTTACATCATTTAGAGAATTTTGGTTTGGAATTGTACAGTTTGAGCCAGGAGTAGGGTCACTGCTGAGAGGAATGGAGCATTCAGTGCTACAATCTCAAGTATAAAGATGGGAGTGGCTGTGAATGAACACTGATTTTGAGGTGATTACCTGGAAGATGCAGAGATGTGGTTTTATAGAAGAATTGTTGTGTGTTGTATGTGTGTTGTTTGACCATCAAGAATGATGATGACCATTCATTTCATCCAGTGGGGTTGAAAGTATGGAGCAGTGAGTTCTAAGATGGCTGATAAGGCCTATTTTGGCTCAAAATGTTCTTTGACAATGTGGGAAAAAAAAAAATGCTTGACGTTCTGGAGGAGGATTTCCTGCAGTGGTTTTTCTGTCCTGCCTTTTCTTCACAGCTCTTGCAGTCCTGGTTGTCTCACACGTGACTGTACCCTTGCGTAAAGATGCACGCCACGAATTTCTGTCTCTGGCTGCAGTCTCCCAGGTGTCATGATGAATTCCAAAAGCATTCAGTGAGATTTTCAGTGTCTTTAAAGCGTTTTCTCTGGCCGCCTTGGGAGCCTTTACCACAACACAACCCGCAGTAAAAAATTCGTTTAGGGAGCCTGTGATCTGGCATGCGAGTTAAATGACTAGCCCACCAAATCTGATTCTTCATTAGTAGAGTGTGGATACTGGGCATGGACGCTCTTTCTAGGACTTCAGTGTCTAGGATCTTGTCTTGCCATTTAATATTCAGTAGATTCCTTAGGCAGACTGTGTGGAAGTGGTTTAATTTCCTAGCGTGTCGCTGATAAACAGTCCAGGTTTCACAAGCATATAGCAGTGTGGATAATTCAACTGCTTTGTAGACTTTCAGCCTTGTTTGCAGGCCTATTCCATTTCTGTCCCATACATTCTTGTACAGTCTGCCAAAGGCCGCGCTGTCCTTGGAGATTCTTGCATTCACTTCGTCATCAATTGTGGCAGCTTGTGACACAGTGCTGCCAAGATAGGTGAATTTGTCCACAACACTTAGTCTAAGACCTTTCACTTTGATATTCGGCACAGTGTGATTATTCCCTGGAGCTGGCTGGTACATAACTACAGTCTTCTCCAAGTTGATATTGAGCCCAATGTTGGCACAGGCATGTGAGAAAGCTGAAACATTATGTTACATGTCTGCCTCTGAGTTGGCGTATAGAGCGCAATCATCAGCAAACAGGAGCTCTCTGACGGTGTCACTGTCAATTTTGGTTTTAGCTTTCAGCCTTCTGAGATTGAATAACTTTCCATCCATACGGTAGTTGATGTCTATTCCAATGTCGTTGTTCTCAAAGGCATTCGTCAACATAGCTGAAAACATGAGACTGAATAGTGTTGGTGCCAGGACACATCCTTGCTTCACCCCATTGGTGACAGGAAAGGGTTCAGACAGTTCACCACTTTCCTGTACTCTTGTCTGAATACCATCATGAAATAGCTGCACTATTTGGACAAACTTTCGTGGACAGCGATATTTTGCCATAATCTTCCAGTCCTTCTCTGCTGACTGTATTAAAAGCCTTGGTAAGGTCAATGAAAATGGAGAACATTTCGCAGTTCTGTTCCTGACATTTCTCTTGCAGCTGCCTTGCAGTGAAAATCATGTCAATAGTTCCTCGTTCTTTTCTGAAGCCACATTGACTCTCAGGAAGAAGACCTTGAGGCGATTGAGAAGAATTCTGGCCAGTATCTTCCCTGCAATTGAAAGCAAGGAGATGCCTCGGTGGTTGTCACAGGATTGGCGGTTTCTTTTACGTTTGTAAAGGTGGACTATTGACGCATCCTTGAAATCTTGTGGCATGGTCTCGTTCACCCATATGTTTGTAAAGATTTGATGAAGCTGCTCTGTTAGGACCGGCCCACCTGCCTTGTATATCTCTGCTGGGATGGAGTCAGGACCAGGTGCCTTGCCACTGGAGAGTTGCTGGATGGCTTTCTTTACTTCCACTAAGGTTGGCAGGTCATCAAGTGTATCATTAGTGGGAACTTGAGGAAGGCAGTTGATGGTTTCATCATCGAAGAAGGAAGTTGCATTTAAGATGTTGCTGAAATGCTCTGCCCAGTGTTGAAGGATTTCTTTCTTATAAGTGACCAATGTTCCCCCCATCTGCACTGAGGAGGGGAACTATGCCTGGTGATGTAGGACCATTGACCGCTTTCAGTGAGTCGCAGAGGTTTTTCATATCATGTCTGTCAGCAAAGCCTTGAATTTCATCAGCTTTCATCTCATAGAAGAATTATGAGGGCCCTGAAGATACCTGGAAAGAAGTTAACTCACAGAGAGAACTGGTTACTCACTACAGAAGATGGTACACATTCTGTGGGCTTGTTATGAGAAGAGGAAAGCTGGAAGGGAGGAGAGGCAGAGGAAGACCAAGAGAGAAGATGCTGGACAGTCTGCCATCATAGTATGGAGAAACATCAGTATCACTCAGTGATACTATCAGAAATCATTGGCAGCGAATGAGACAGAGAGCTGCTGACTGACATGATCACCAAGCCACACAGCATGGACTAACCAGAGCAGTCACTGAGTCTGATTCTCAGCCCATACTATAAAAGGTTAAAGGTGGATGGATGTAGCATGATTGGATGTCAAGCGCAAACATATCTTTCTTGCAGAACTTACATGGATTTACCAACTAGGTCATGCTGGAATGCAAAGCAAAGACAGATATGTTATTTTCAGGTGCACCTGTTGATGGAAGACTCAGTTCACAAAGGACAAGAAAGATATTTAGAACATCATCCATTACTGACTGACTAGTGAAGACTGAAGCAAATGAAACAACCTGCACAGCTGATTCTTGATTGTGAATATAAGTGTGGTTCTGGCAGTGTTTGCAACCACAGTTAGGTGTATTACTGAAATCATCAGTGCTGGGCAATATATACATGCTGTGACATTTTCTGAGGAACATGAGTCTTCTTTATGTGTGCCTGGAGTGTTAGGTGTTAATTCTAAAGATTTTCTTTAGTAGTTAACTGATCGTGTAGCTTTGGCTTCCCCCTCTTTTGAATTGATGGTTTATTTCATACATAATTAACTGTTAAATGAGGAGAGGCCAGCATCTAGTTGATGTCTCCAACAATTTTTGCTGAGAGGCCTGTCTTTGTGGCCGGTCTTTTTATAAAATGTACTATTTTGTATTGTCGTGGTAATAATTTATAAACATATCTTTTATAACCAGACATAATTTGAAATATATATAATATATAATATTTCAGAAAGAGAAAAACCCTGCACCCATATCAAAGCTCTTTAACCCTTTACTTGCTTTACATGAAGAGTTAGTTTAAAACACACAATACATACAACTGCAGAGTTGATAGCGAAATGAATGACGTAACAGTGGATTTCATCTTGAGTCTTGTTAACTCTATTCAAAGTAATGTTATATAAATTTGTAAGCATTAACAATACTAAAATACAGGCAGCCACAGCTGAGTAGTTGCCATGCATGGGGAACTTTTATGTTTACATACAGTAAGCTGAATGTAACATATTATGGTTATTTAATATTATATAGTTTAGAATTTATAAAATTAACTGTTCAATACTAATTTTTACTATCATTGATCAATCATCATGCATACATTTTTTATTTTATGGCATTTCTAATTTCTAGCTGGGGACTAAATAATTCAAGCAACTAGAATATTAATTATTATAACTCACAGAGTGAAATGTTAAAAATGAAGATTTGTTTAGGTTTAGTTTAGCAGCTGAATACACTTGAGAATAGTAGTAGTAAGAAGTAGTAAATCATATGTTGGGAATGAATCCAGAACGAAAACAATCGATTGCCACTCTTCTCCTGACTAAATAAATTAGTTTTCATTGAAAGACCACATTTGCATTTACGTCCAACAGTATCTTTAATTTAGAAACGACAATGACCGCATAAAAGAAAACAGACATTGCATATGATTCAGTTACCTCTAATAAGATCAGTACATAACCTCCTCGAGTAACACTGACACTGACTGTGTATCCAGTTCTCAATCACAAGAGAGATAGCTCATATAAAAATAAAATCTATCCAGCCTATTTCGAACTTCCTGTCGTGGTCACATAAAATTGCGAATTGTCAATTTATCATTACCTTTGTGACGGTAAACTGTCATGCAGTTGACATTGTCTCTAAGTGAATTGAAAGTTAAAATTGAAGTGAATTGAGTTGTAGCCTACGATGGGTGACGGAAATTCTAGTGTGATCATTTGGTCGCGTCTAGCGTGGTGAAGTGGTTACACGCCCGCCTCACACGCCAGTGATCCGGAGTTCGATCCCAGGCCCAGTCAGGGATATGTATGAGATACTGACGAGCGAAACTGAGTGTTTCCAGCCTGACGTGGACAATACCTTAGATTCGTACCGGAATACGATCAGCGTTGCCAGTACTCCAGTAGTGGATTGTGCTCAATGTTTAAACCTCTAATCCAGAAACAACCAAATAAATCGAATTGAAATTCATTAATACAAAATTCTCTACTACCTCCGAGGTTTAACAATATTTACTCACATGTACCAAACAAATAACCACACTCTCCTTCTTCCCCTTCTTCTTTATTCTCCCTTCGTGGGGTGTGCGTCACACCTAATGTTGTTGTTTGTCCATCAAGAATGATGATGACCATTCACTTCATCCAGTGGGGTTGAAAGTATGGAGCCGTGAGTTGTGAGATGGCTGATAAGGCTTATTTTGGCTCGAAACGATCTTTGACATTGTGGACAAAGAATGCTTGACGTTCCAGGAGGAGAATTTCCTGCAGTGGTTTTTTTTTTTTTTGGTCCAGCCTGTTCTTACAGCTCTTGCAGTCCTGATTGCTTCACAAGTGACTGCACCTTTGCGTAATGATGTATGCCGTGAGTTTCGGTCTTTGGCAGCAGTCTCTCAGGTGTCATGATGAATTTAAGAAGCTTTTAGTGAGATCTTCAGAGTTAAAGCGTTTCCTCAGGCCGCCTTGGGAGCGTTTACGACAACGCAGTTCACCGTAAAAAGTTCATTTAGGGAGCCTGTGATCTGGCATGCGAGTCAAGTGACCAGCCCAGCGAATCTGATTCTTCATTAGTAGTGTGTGGATACTGGGCATGGACGCTCTTTCTAGGACTTCAGTGCCTGGGATCTTGTCTTGCCATTTAATCTTCAATAGCTTCAGAAGGCAGGCTGTGTGGAAGTGGTTTAATTTCCTAGCGTGTCGTCGGTAAACAGTCCAGGTTTCACAAGCATGTAGCAGTGTAGATAATACAACTGCTTTGTAGACTTTCAGCTTTGTTTGCAGGCTTATTCCATTTCTGTCCCATACATTCTTGTACAGTCTGCCAAAGGCCGCGCTGGTCTTGGAGATTCTTGCATTCACTTCGTCATCAATTGTGGCAGCTTGGACACGGTGTTGCCAAGATAGGTCAATTTGTCCACAACACTTAGTCTATGACCATTAACTTTGATGTTCAGCACGGTGTCATTAATTCCTGAAGCTGACTGGTACATAATTACAGTCTTCTCCAAGTTGATATTGAGCCCAAAGGTGGCACAGGCACACGAGAAAGCTGAAACATTGTGTTGCATGTCTACCTCTGAGTTGGCATATAGAGCGCAATCATCAGCAAACAGCAGCTCTCTGACGGTGTCGCTGGTAGTTTTGGTTTTAGCGTTCAGCCTTCTGAGATTGAACAACTTTCCATCCATGCGGTAGTTGATGTCTATTCCAATGTCATTGTTCTCGAAGGCATTCGTCAGCATAGCTGAAAACATGAGGCTGAACAGTGTAAACACCTACTAATGCTACCTCAAAGGTAGGCGTGTCCGATTTAAGCATGCATTTGTTTGAGATGTGCTTCGTCTAGATATGTTCAAACCAAAGTAATGGACTCTTTCTGTTTTCTTTCTCTAGGTTTGCTTTCCCAGTGTTGCCTGTACAGTGGTCTTACGTCCTACTCTTTGCGATTTGCAGCTGCCGTGGGATTTTTAACGTAAACAACTTGTGCACGGGACCTGCTGTTTTTGTGTGGTCCTTATCCAAGAAGTCTATGTATTCGATTCCACCATCAAAGGCTATCCAATATATCAGTGGGACGTGTGATATCATTAGAACAAATTCGCAAGTGAAGCGATACTCTGCGACATCCATGCGCTTTAAACAATTCCAAACCCTATGCTGGGATCGCTATCTTCTTAACCCGAGGCGAACAGTTACCTTTCAGGTGCGCACAGCGTTATCTTTCAGGGACGCCCCCCCCCCCCTACCTATCTTTCCCCGTAACCGGGGATTAACAATTCCACAAGTGCACTGCGGCATCCATATGTTAAATGCAACAGGGGAGACAAATCTATAAAAAAAACATTGTCACAGTGAATATACAATTTCAAGCATTTGAAGACTGTTATATGTAATCTCGTTTTACAAGTGTGTATTCTTCTGTTATTCTTTTCTCTCCCTCTCTCTCTCTCTCTGTCTCTCTCTCTGTCTCTCTCTCTCTCTCTCCTCCTCTCCATGGAGCATAGACCCTCAACCAACTCATGCCAAGGCCTCCTTTCTTTTATCAAATCAGGAAGCTCGCTCCAAATTCATCCCATACTATTAACTTTGCCTAAATCTCGTCTACGTGTGATTTTTAGGCCTATTTCTTTTGCCTGTGGGTTGCAAAGAAATGACTGTGACCTAATTCGCTTCTCGGCCTTTTGTCTAAGATCAAAGTGTAGTATCTGCACTTGATCTTGCCAGGGCCACCAGCAGAGGCGGTTATCCGAATGACACACAATGACGTGGGACTTCATGGGGCAGCTCTGGTCCCGAGGAAACCGCGAGCCTTTATTTAAAGAAAGAAAGAAAGAAAGAAAGAAAGAAAGAAAGAAAAGGTCCTTACTTACACAGAGAATCAACAAGTTGTCTGCCACATTAAAGAAGACCAGAAAGCTCAGGGGACACGTCATGGTCCCTCCGGCAAACAAAGAAAGTACCCGGTGGTCGTGGTAACGCTGGTGGCCTGCATCACCAAAAAAAAAAAAACAACTTTGACAAATACCGATCTGGTTACTAGGGCAAAGTGGGTATGAGATAATACTAGAAGACCAACAACACATTCCACAACCCATCTATCGATGTGGGCAAGCTGGGGTCACTGTTGAGTGACCAGCCGACCGAGAAGGCACCAGTCATCGATGTTGTTCAGGTTGTTAGGCAAAGGTCACCTACCTAAGAGGCCAGTGATTGTCAATGCCAAGCTCTACAGAAAAGTTGCAGAAAGGAAAATGAAGGAAGTCGGTGGTGCCTGTGTGATGACTGCATACATTCCTCAATAAATAATTGTTAACTTAAAAAAAAAAAAATACTTTCTAGTTATACTGAAATATAAACAAGTTGTTTCAATGTGCAACCTATTCAACTTCAGCGTCTTTATTAAAGACTCTTTACTCCCACATCTTAAATCGCAGGAATTTGTTTAGTTCTCTCTATGTGCTTCTAACCAGTTAGTGATTCTGCTGATCATTTTAATCCTTCTGTTCTGCTCGTGCATAATGTAATGAGTGTTTATAGCATGCATTTCTGTCGTTAAAATAAAATATTTATAAAAAATGAAAGGTATTGTTCTCTCTCTCTCTCTCTATTTTTTTTTCCAGCGAAGATTTGAGTTGCATTTTTTATTTGCTTTCTTCGTATTGAAAAAGACACTGTTGCGCCGTGTTCATCAATAGCGCAAGTGCGATAGTTGAGTTTTCGGTCGACAAATTGAACATCGTCACTACATTTTGTTTATCTTTCTTCTTTCATCTTTGACACATACTATAACAAACTGGGAATGAAAGACAACTGCTCTAGAATTATGAATGCCTAAAACCTGTGTAGTTTTAACTTTTTAACTTAGCCGAATCCCAGCCAGGGATTCAAAAGAGAGAGAGAGAGAGAGAGAGAGAGAGAGAGAGAGAGAGAGAGAGAGAGAGAGAGAGAGAGAGAGAGAGAGAGAGAGAGAGAGAGAGAGAGGGGCAATTCAGTATATAAAGTATATAAACGAGGAAGCGGAAGGAAATGAGAAATAAAATCAGAAAGAGAACATATTTTAGTATACATCATATCGCCACACTTTGGTCACGCCAAACAACATAACAGTCTAAAGCAGTGTTTCCCAACGTGGGGCCCACGCCCCACAGGGGGGGGGGGGGGGAATTCGATTGTTAAGGGGGGCAATTCGAAAATGGAAGAAATCGGCTGGATATAACAAAACAGGGAGACTTGAGACTGAAGTTAATTAAATTGGAACCTGACATAAAATCTCTTTGCAGCAAGCATCAAGCGCAAGGATCTCACTAAATTTAAATAATAAATAATTACTAATAATTAAAATAATATAGAAAATTCTTTCATTAAAATTATGTTGTACTTGAATGTCAGTTTACCATTATATGTTTTGAAAATGTTCTTACTCTGTTTGCTCAATAATTTCCTAGTGATTATCGGTCTTTTGGCTAGGATCGGGTGCATCTGCTCCCCCCCCCCCCCCCCGTAGTGCGCCTGGTCTGGTCGGGGGTCGGTATGATCAAATAAAAACCCATCACATATCTTCACCTTAGATGTGGACCTGGTAGACCATTGTGGACAATAGCTCACAGTGAGACTAAGGGTCCACACAAAAAAGGGGGAGGCCGGGGGAACCAGCTTGTCTGGGGTAACTGCCAACCCCCCCCCCCCCCCCTCCCCACAAAAAAAAAAAAAAATAAAAAAAGAAAGTTTAAGAAAAAAGAGCTCAAAAGAGCTTTTAAGGTATAAATGAAAATACACCATCAAGATATGGTCAAGATACAACCAAGCAAAATGAGCAACGACATCCCAGGATAGAGACTCTCGTGATCTATTATTTCTACGGCTGAGATGACATGGATGGTCACCATCTTCATTCAGTGGCTTGTCCTGTGCAGAAATTTGCTCAGAACAGTCTTTCGTTACCGCTCTCAATGATGAAATTAAAAGGATGGACTACTTATCAAAGAATCCCAGGCTGTGATACAATATCACAACCTTGGATTATGAGATAAGTAGCACATATTTTTCATCCCTTTTCATTGATCTCACTGTTTTTCATCTTTTCATTCGGTTATTTAATCACTGCAGGTCCGCATGGCCGAATGGATAAGAACGCGTGTTCTTAAACATCCGGTGTGCTGATGCCAAGGTAAGCGGTTCGACCCCTACACCGGACAGCTGGAATAAAATGTTGACCTGTCGTCCTTGACTTGGGGACGTTAATTACAAGTACATCTGAAGTCGGAGTGGGTTCGCCTGATGGCGAGGGACACTGTTAATAGGGAAAGCTAACCTACACACAAAATTCAGTCCATCACTACTATAGTGTGTATTAACTACGCTTGAAAGAGAGCGAGCGCAAAAAACAAGAAGAAATAATCACTGTAGTGTCTTCCCCGTGTTTATATGTTGTATTTTGTGCATCTGTTTGCTAATGAAGGCTAGTCACCGCAACGACCTATGCTTTCCGTAACTGTTTTCTGTAAAGCTGCATTGCATCGTGTTATTTTATATTGCTTACATTTCCACAGCTTTACCGCAGTACCACCAACTGTATTGGATATACAGGCGTATGGCTGTTTCCATTTTCGTTCAAAGATTCAGTTTTTAAAAAAAAATTACAATTTTTAAGTGAAGATTTTCTGAAGTAGAAACATAAATATGTTTAAAATAACAAAAATATCCTGTTGCTAATTAGCATTTTTATTTTTGGGAGGATGCATTCACCGACGCGGCTTCAGACAGTTAAACATGGTGGGCTGGTTGTGTAATACGATTATATTCCCGTTGGTTAGATGAAATTGGTGGCACTAGAGTCTTCTCTGTAACACTTCATATGGTCATATAAGCCCCAGACAGTCCACAAGGTACGAGCTCTTTTTAGGTGGCATAAACTAACCGAGCTAGTAGGAACTCACCGTTTTCTCGGCAAATGAGATGGCCAATTATAGCTCTTCTTCTGCAACACTTATATTCAGAGGCGAATATGTGCTTTTCAGCTGTATCGTTGTGGATTGATTTTCTATTTATAAATTTTCGCCACGGCAGCGACTAATAAGGTCTACTTATTTTTATTTGCAACTGCCGAGGAATTTTAACGCGATTTCCCGTGTTCTGCATATGTTGGACATAGGCCTATTGATTTGTAGATCATTTGCAACCAACCTTCATTATGGAGACGGCACTTGATTGAATGACATATTTGTTGAATGTATTTACTGTTCTGTATTTCCAGTCGTTCTGTGTTTGTTGTTCAGTGGAAAAAAATATGCCCAGAAGCAACTAAAGAAGTGTAGAAGCGGCTATGGGTGATACAAGACAATATTTAGATAACCCAGCAGAAGTATCAACAGCAAAAGGAAATCCCAGAGACATTTACAGCACAATAAAGACAATAGCTGTAAAATACAATTACTCCCCCGATGTGTCTCCACCTTGCCGAGGTGGGGGAGCTTGCGTGTCCCATCGACCCCATGTACTTGCCGATGGATGAAAACTACATATCGGACAGCTCGTGGGATAGGGACCAGACTAAGAGAGACACAACCTGCTGCTCTGCAGGTAGACTGAGGAAAACAGTCAAAATCAGGCAAACGATTCCAAAAATCTCAGTTCGGACATAACCTCTAAGGCTCCCAGCCGAGGTGTATGGCTGAACGTCTCTAAGCCATAAACCCTCGGAAGTGAGAGCCTGGTCGACACACACCTTCATCAAAATTGTGGTGAGGTGCTGAGCACGCTACATGCTTGGCGCAGATACATTCGATGGCTCTTAGCTGGGGGATATGAGGTATCCCCGGATGAGAGGGCCTGACCGTTACTCGCCCACAGACGCACGGAGGTAAGGTGCTGAGCCGGCAGCACATGTAGCCTACCTCGTGAGCGGTGTACAAAAGGTGGAAAAACACCTCGGTCGCACGTCCCGTATATAGTCTGTAACCGTACTCATGGAGTGAGTGTAGTCAAAGGTGGAAAATTGTCTCGTTGACACGAAATGGAACGCCTGTCTTGCAAATCCATTACGTGGCAGCCCAAAGTGAAAGCTTGCTGTGTGGAAGTCGAAATAAGAGTCTCGAAACCCGAGGAAGGCTAACCTCATCAAAAATGCCCTCTGAAGCCGGAAATGCCAGCCTACGGGCGGCAAAATAAAATGGCACTACGCAATTACGTCCGAGTGAAATGTCTGTCGTGACCGGAAAAGCTAGTCTTCCCTCGTGCTAGGAGCAGCTACCTAGTTTCCGAATGCGCTCTTGTTCGGAACAGCTCTGACTAGGTAGTTTCCGAATGTTCGACGTGTCTGGAACAGCTCTGACGGACACAGCGACAAGCACATGTCCGAAAAACTCGCTGAGTGGATATTGACTGCAGACCAGTCTGGTCTGTGCAGGAACGGCTCGGGGCGAACGAAATGCCCAATATATTGAAGTGAGGAATTGAAGCAGCCATGAGCAGGACGTGACGATCCCTCGGTGAGCCCAGCACCAGGGCGCTATGTGCCGGCCCTGCAATTATGGAAGCCGCCCTGGATGGCGGAAAATGCCGTGGACTGTCCCTGCCTTCCTTTGAGGGACGACCGTTGTCTTAACCCGTTCCAACTTGGCCAGCTGGGTTGTGGACGGTACCGCAAACAGTGAGAGTCTCCCAGGAATGCTACCTGGTCAAAAAAGCACGCTTAAGCCGGCTGTGTTGGCCTACGGGTTTCGGCCCAACGGCGCATAACAGATACACCGCAATCACATCTGGAAAAAAAAACACTCCGGATGATCGCAAAGATGAAGAAGAAATACAATTAGCCACATGGACTGATACAAAAATAGTAATGGGAAAGTTCTCACCAACATTAAGGATCAACTTAACAGATGGGTTGAATATTTTGAGAACATTATTGACAGTTCTTGAGGAAAGCAGGATCATTATGGAGAAATTAAGAGATGTTACTGACAAACCAAGGAATGAATAGGCAGGATTTCCTCCAAATAGATCCAGCACTGTCCAGATTGCTACACTACACATAATAATAGAGCAAAACATAACAATAGAGCAAAGCATTTATATGGGACTAGCTGACCCTGCCCGGCTTCGCCCAGTCCCTGGTGGGAAGCATCTCATTTAATTCATATAAGTAGTCATATAAGTTCCCGTTCCCGTTACCGACTATCTGTCTGTCTGTCTGTCTGTCTGTCTGTCTGACCCGGCCCGACATCGCCCAGCTCCTGGTGTGAAGCATCTCATTTAATTTATATAAGTAGTCATATAAGTTCCTGTTCCCGACTGTCTATCTGTCTGCCTGACCCTGTCCGGCTTCATTAAATTCATACAACAAAAAAAGTAACTTAAAAGAACGTTCTTCCACACACCATCCATTATTTTTAATGAAAACTCTTTCTAATCACCTGCATGACTACAGTAACTTCTTAAGCAAAAAAAGATGAGTTACAATGTTATGCATTGTGCATCATTTTTATGAAAACTTTAAAAATGCCTTACAGATTGTATCATTATTTATTATAACTCATATGCCGGTATATAACTATGGACAAAGAGTTTATAAATCTTTGAAAACGATGCCACAATATGACTATAAGTTATACAGAAAAGTTATGCCCCTTGAAATAACTTTTACAGAGTTAGGTCCCCTGAGATATATGAAATTATGATGAAAAATGAAAAATGAAATAATACTGAGTAAGCAGGCGATTTCACACTAACAAAATATCACAGTTGGCAGCTCTGGAATGAAAGGAAGGCGTGTAGAAAATTTCATCTCAATCGGATGGGCCGTTCGCGAACGTATAAAGGACATACATAGATACATAGATACATAGATACATAAATACGGACGAAGATCGCCTTTTATATATAAGATTTGTTGTGTGGCGAAGTGGTTCGTAATCCCGCGTCGGAAACACATCTGCGGGAGATATGGAAGTAGACTGCTGTGCGTTGGTTTCCATACACTGGTATGAATGCCGGTCGTTCAGAAAGCAAGGGCACACTAACTGAAAGTAAACTTGCCTGGAATCACAAACTGCCACAAGATGCTGGAGTTGACTGCTACGTCCTGTAAAGGATATGCAACTAAGTTTTTTTTTGGGGGGGTTGTTGTTGACTACGAAGAGACCTTTGATAGCATTCGTGGGGAATATCCTTGGAACTGTTGAGGCACCATGTGTTCCCACTAAAATATATTAATTTAATGTTTGCATATCCTTTTATTTTATTTTACAGGACATCGCTGTCAACATCAGCATCTTTCAGCTGATTGTTGATTTCTTGGCAAGATTACGCTCAGTAGTTTGCCATTGCTTTCTGAGCGGCCTGCTCACACGCCCCGTAAGCTACCGACGCGATTCGAACCACTGCTGATTCTCACCGTCGTCACGTTACTTACGAGAGTATACGAGATTACGGAGAAAAGTCGCTAACCTCTAGGCCAGGAAGCCGGCATTAATTTAATAAAGCCAGCACATAAAAGTACGAAATGCAGTTTTTCACAATGGAAAAGTAACAGATACGTGTAATATTAGATCGGGATTGCGGCTGGGATACCTTTTGTCACCTATATTGTTCTTATTGACTTACAGACTGTATTATGAAGACAAGAAATATAATAACAAATGGAATTCAATGGAAGAACAACTCGCTGATGACACACACACGAAATCAAATGCCAGATAGACTAACCAGACTTGTTGGGTGGTCACAACAATTGGTGCTAACGTTCAAAAAGAGGTAACACAAAGATCACCATCTTGTAACAGGTCCTTTGCAGAACATCGCTGGTTCCAAATGTTGCTGTTATGTAACCGGGGCGCAGAGTTGGGGTGAGAGCCAACCTTGCGTAAATACCCCAATGGCTCCTGCATTCATCACCTCTGCAGCAAAATTCCAACTCCTGGCCTTCACGTGGCGGAACTGTTTTAACTTAAAGGAGAATAAGCGGCGGCGAGTCCCTGGCGCCGAAAAATAACCAGTGCGCTCTAGATGTGTATGTACGTACATGCATGCGCAGACACGTGTGTGCGCGCCTACACATCTAAACTCAAGTAAGACCACAGTCTGCTCTAGCAAAGGAAATGTGCTGAAGACGGAGGCAACCAGCCAGGATGCGCACAACAGAAATCACGATGCCACGCAATTACGCCATGAAATATGTCGACTACTGCTAAATGTTATGGTGCTCGCCCTGCTTTGGACCCCCAGGCAGGTGCAGTACCGGGCCCTATGCCTCGAAAGGCTCCAGCCACAAGTACTGGAGGTCCTTCTCAGATGTCCTGTGGAAAGAGGGGACCTGAGAGTAGAGCGTCTGGCCATACCAAACAAAGACTAAAACTAACGCACTGGAATGAGGAGGGATTCAGCAAAAAAAAAAAAAAAAAAAAAAAAAAAACTAGAAAACATCTTGGGCCAAGAAAAAGTACTTATAACATCAGATGGAAGATGTACAACAGAGATTAATAGCAGAATAGGGCAGGGAAAGCCGCATTTCAGAAAATGAAGAGTATCTTATGCAATAAGTCACTATCAATGAATGTAAGAAAGAGAGTGCTGAAATGATGTATAGAACCAGTTCTGCTATATGGCAGCGAATCTTGGAACAAATTAGGAAGAACTTAGAAGCAACAGAGATGTGGTTTTTGAGACGAATGTTGCGAATTCCTTGGACTGCCAGAGTAGCTAACAATGATTGCCTTTACGAGGCTAATGAAACTATAACATAATATACAACAATAATAAAGAGAAAAACAGCTTTCTTTGGTCATGTGATGAGAAGAGAGGCAACGGAGAACATCGTGACAACTGGAAAGATCAAGGGGAAGAGAGGCAGAAGCAGACCAAGAGAAATGATGCTGGACGAACTGAGACGGTGACATGGAGGTATATCATTCGCAGAGTTGATCCTGAACACCAGACCGAGATCTGTGGAGGGCCAACACCCCCTACGCCAGCTAGCAGGGCACTTGATGATTATGGTGTTTCTTGCAAGAAACTCACCTCAACGAAAAGCAGAGGCTACCAATGTTACCGATTTGATCGAAAGGACAGGCGAAAGTGTGGGATACTGACCCTTGTAAAAAATAACATCATTGCTTCCCAAATTGAAGATTACATGGAAAAGGCTGAGTATCAGACACTTAAACTTAATACATGCAATACAGACCTACATCTGATCAGTTACTACTGTCCACGTGACCGCCCACAGGAACTGGACACACTACCATTAAAAGAAATTAAATGATTGTGTGTTGCGATTTCAACAGCCACTCGCAGAGCTGGGGCTATGATCACAAGGACCAGAGAGGAGAGAGACTGGAAGACTGGCAGGATGAGAATAGATTCATCTTGATTAACAAACCGTCTGACCCATATACCTTCTACTCGAGATCATGGCACACTACAACTACACCTGACCTGGCTTTTCATTCACCAGACCTGGAGTGGAACATTAAACGAATTGCTGGGAAACAACTTGGTGGCAGTGACCATCGGCCAGTCTTTCCAACTGTAGAAAATGAGCTTGTAAGTGAAAGCAGCACCCTCTCGAGGTGGAACTACAAGAAAGCAGACTGAGTAATATACACAAATCGCACCAGCATACTGGTTAGAAACCTGAACACTGAGAAAGACATAAATAAAGTAGTTGAAGAGTTTGGGAAATGGGAAATACAGGCAGCACGTGAAACAGTACCAAGAGGAGCCCGCAAACAAAATAAACCCTACTGGAGTAGTGAACTGGAACAGTTGCATAATGCTGTGGAAGTGTGTAGAAAGCAAGCAGAGGCCACACCCAGCCAAGAGCACCACAATAAATTCCAGCACGCAAAAGCCAAATTTCAAAGGGCGAAGCTGCAGGCTAGACGGAAAAGCTGGCAGGAGAAAACGGAGTCTCTGAACTTTGAAAGAGACACAAGGAATTTATGGAAGCTAATAAAACAGCTTAACGATGAGGGCACAGGGTGAACTCAAAAATTGCACTACATAAAGATGGAAACATGGTATCTCCAATGAAATGATCAGAATACTAGGAACAGAAGCCAAAGCAAAGCTGTTGCAGATCTTCATAACAGTTGGACCTTAGGCAGTGTTCCACAACCCTGGAAAGAAGCAATCATGATACCCCTCCTAAATTCAGGGAAAGATAGTTCCATTGCCTCTAGCTACAGACCAATTAACCTCACCAGCTGTCTCTGCAAAACACTGGAGCGCATCATCAATCACAGACTGCAGTGATACATTGAAAGTAAAAACAACCTTGTGCCACAGCAGGCTGGCTGCCAAGTGCCAATGTGTGACAAGACTTCAACAAGAATGGCCGGCAGATGCACGCCGTGACCAGAGCTGGTGGTTACTACAGGATGTGTGAGTAATGCTGAGTTAGTGATGTGTTAACTGGTAAATCATGAATTAGATAAGATGTATTCTGTCAGACAGAACAGATGTAGCAATGATGGTCATCATACGATTAGATAAGCAAGACATTATATATTGATGGCAGACGGCGTGCTGGGCATGGGCAGAACGCGGAACGGTAGGAGCCGGCGGTCCATGCCAGACCCGTGTAGTACTGCGGAACAATAAATATGCTTGTATTGTTTAAGGACGCGACTGACTTTTCTGTTGTGTGCATCTGAGATCTGAGAGTGATACACGTTTTGTACGAGCCCATTATGAACATTCAACCTAGACAAATACCAAGATGTCGGACATTGGGCATTGCTGTAGACACGTGGCCCAATTGTGTCTGAATTAGTCATCCATCATCTAGACACGAAAACGGCACTTGGCACTGGCTTTAGGCAGTGCTACTTTACGAAAGATCAGACAACCTACCTATCTCAAGAAATTGAGGATGCATTCCAAGAGAAGAAGCTGGTGCTTACGGTTTGGATAGATCTGAAGAAAGCCTTTGACAAAGTCTGGAAAGAAGGTCTGATGAAGAAAGTGAGAAACTGCAAAGTCAATGGAAGAATGTACAAATGGGTGAAAGCATACTTGCACAACAGAAGAGCCCTAGTACAGATATACGGACTTAAGAGCAAGAAAGTACTACTGCGTCACGGTGTTCCTCAGGGCGGAGTCTTGTCCCCCACACTTTTTCTAATTTTCATCAATGATCTCGTTGCTAATCTACCGCATGGAATTAAAGCTGCAATGTACGCCAATGACCTGGTTCAATGGAGCACAAATGAACATGCATCAGTGGCCACCAGATTGCTACAAAGAGCTTTAGATACATTTCTTGCATGGGCAAATAGATGGTGTGTCAGAACAAACACTGACAAGTGCAGCACCAGCCTATATACCCTCTCTCCAAAACAAAAGGCAGGGATGATCCAGATAAATGGAACACCCCTAAGAGAAGATAAAGAACCAACCTACCTTAGAGTAACATTTGATGCCAGGCCGACATGGAGAAAGCACATCAACAAAGCAGTAGCAAAAGCCAGAAGGAAAATAGCCATCATGTGGAACCACATGAGGAGCCAGTGAGAAAATACTTAGCAAAGTTTAGCAACAGAGCATACGACCACATCTGGGATACGGGCCAACTGTGTGGTGTTCAGCATCAAAAACCATTCACAAGAGTTGGACAAGATGCAAAATCAAGCACTTAGAGTCACCACAGGAGAGATGCGATCAACCCCTATAGTGGAAATGGAGAAGATGGGGAGGACACAAGCACTGAGAGAGCGCAGAGATACAAAAACACTAATACAAGCAGAAAAGTTTCTCAGCCTGCCAGGCTACCCTATAAAGAACAGGTTTAAAAACCCAGCTATGGGGCGGTTGAAAAGAAATAGTTTTATCCACCAGGCCAAACGACTCTGCAGAGAAACCACCGATCTGCCCACAGTTGGTATCCCCCTAACAACTATTCCAGAGCAAACTCCATGGATAGATGAACATAGACTATCATTACAAATCCAGACAAAAGTGAGAGGAATATTTGACAAGAAAGAACAGAACAGTGTGCAGTGCAGAACAGCCACTCTCAGCTTCCTTGATGAAGAATACCCACAGGACCTCTGGATCCGAGTCAACACAGATGGGTCAGCACAAAATGCTGTTCAAAATGGAGGAGCGGGAGTGTACATAGAATACCCAAATAATACTAGGGACACAGCCAGAGTCAATCAATCAATCAATCAATCATGTGCCATGCCGGAAAGCGTGGGCGGTCATGACTCGCCGTTTCACTCGATCACCAGAGTCGTGGATCACAGCTAGAGTACCGACAGGAAAGTACTGCTATAACTATGATGCTGAAATTGAGGCAATCAAGGTAGCAACAGAGAAATTACTAAATACCAGCAATGGTACACAATCTGTGGTGCTATTGACAGATACAAAATCAGTACTCGAGGCGCTCCTGTCTGGGATAATGCCAGTACTAAGGACACTACTTTCTGAACTTAGCAGTCAGCATAAGGTCACCATACAGTGGATACCATCCCACTGTATAGTACCCGGAAACGACAGAGCTGATCAATTGGCTAAGGAAGGAGCCAAAGAAGAACAGCCTGATGTGCCCGTTACATACCACCAAAAGAAAAGAATGATCAAATCAGTCAGAAAGCCACCAAAACCTGCTCAAGATGACTACCACATTATGGACAGACCAGAACAAGTCATTATTCTGCGCCTCAGAACAGGACACAATAGATTACGCAACCACATGTATACAAAATTCAAGATTGGTGAAACAGCCATGTGCACATGTGGATTGGCGTCGCAGACAGCAGAGCACATACTCCAAGACTGCCTAAAATATAACATATCTAGGCAAACCTTCTGGCCTAGAGAGACGACAGTGGACTCTATGGACCGCTGTGTGAACTGAAAAAGACAGTTAAATTCATACAAGAGACAGCATTGCAGTTATAGACATATTTCAAGCCAACGAAAGAAGAAGAAGAAATTAGGTCTTTTTGGTGACTGCCGAGTCCATAGAGGATGAACTGTGGTTTCGTTGATTAATTTTGTGTTGGCATTCTGGCGGCGGCATTATGCACAGTGTACCTGTGCGGGCTGTTGGATTGCCGAGACTCATGCCTACTCCACTTTTGACATTGGACAGTGGGGAGCATTTTGTGTGATATTCACTGGCTCATGAACGGAGCATAATGGGGACGACCCGTTGCCGTGAAGTTGGAACCTCGACTAACTAACTAACTTTTCAAAGTTTCTACGACATGATACTACTGCTTATGAGCGAGTTTTCTTCTCTGTTCAGATCTCGTAGAATGTCAGTATTTTTCTTCTTGGTCAACAATATTCTAAGAATTTGTCTGTAATATTTGTGCTCAAAAGCCCCAATTTCATTCTATAGTGATTGTGGCTCACGCCCATATGTTGCCATGGGAAAGATGCATGATCTCCAAAATTGTACTTATCGTGTTTGCTGTTATTATGCCATAGGTTTTCAATACTTTTTCATCTCTGCATCGCTATGCCCCTTGTTGATTATGCAGCTAGTATATTCACAGCCTGTAACATTTTCAATTTCTGCATTGTTGATTGTGATCTGGCTTGGTATGTAAATCTGTCCTTTGACATTATATTTACGTTAACGTACGTTAACATATTTTTGTTTTATTTTCACGGTATCTCTTGACAGATAGGGTCAGCTCTTTTAATGGCTCAATGCTTTAGCACCGTTTCAGAGGAGAACTGTGAGTTTTGCATATCCAAGTTCTTGAATTTGTTTCCCGCCAGTTACAAATGAAGCAAAATTATTTCCGGTCTCATATTTTTTTTTATATTTCTCATTATATTTTCTGCATACATGTTGAATAAGTATGGAGAGAGGCACATGGATAATGAAAATAAATCTATTGCTATTGACAAGCTATTGATAACACTATCTCCCTTGATGAAACCTCAGATCTAGAGGTGGAATAATTCACCTATTTATGTCACAATGTATACACAGACGGGGGAACCGATAGAGATACTAAAGCAAGGACTACATGGTATGGCAGAATAACTAATGCGACGCTTATGGAGATAACAGGACATATTTCAGCCAATCAAATAGTGCAGAAAAGACGCCGGCGTTGGATAGGATCCACAAATGAGAAAACCCGATATTAGTATCACTAGAAAGACATTTATTTGCATTCACTGAGCAAACGAAACAGATGGAGACCTAAAACACACGGGAAAATAATTAGAGACAGGATGAACAACACGGAGAGGACATAAGGGAATTGCAGGAAATAGCAAAAGATAGGATAGTTTGGCGTGAGATGGTTGAGGACATGTGCCCCAACGGGATAAAACCAAGAAGAAGAAGAAGAAGAAGAAGAAGAAGAAGAAGAAGAAGAAGAAGAAGAAGAAGAAGAAGAAGAAGAAGAAGAAGAAGCAGAAACCTGAGTAAAATAACAAAAAGATGAACTTGACGTTAAATGAAACATACGCTCGTATGCAATGTAAACGATTTTTCTTTATCTGACTTTATATCTCAATATTCGTTATCTTCATTATTATAGCATTTCGTTGGTGTTTTTATTTTGTTGCTGATCAAGATGTAGTGAGCTTCGTAGTTAGCATTTGTGTGTGTCTGTATTTGTTGATATTGCAGGATCAATACCATTCCTGTTAATGAACTCTATTTAAAAAAAATATATATATTTACAAAGTAAGCGAACCTGTTTAGAGCACTTCTCCACCAACACCAAAGTTACAAAAAAAAAATCAAATCAAGGTAACAGATGGTGGATTGAACTTGGGAGCAGCCGACTATGGTTTCAAGTTTGCGCCAGTTGGCAGAGGATCTCTTTGTAGAGAATAGCTACGGTCACAGACCAGTGAATTCATTGCCAATAAGGAAAGCAGTGTCAAACTACGTTGGTTATAGATGCCAAGTAAATTATGATTCCACCACTCACACTGGCAAATTCTATAGGAAAAAAGTAAGGGGAAGACAAAGAGATAAATACCTAAATAGCTTGGCCACATCACACAATCTTCGGGACATGAACACAGATTTGATCCCACGACTCTGGTGCTAGTGTGAGATGAGGAACCTCGTCGCCACATGACTTTCGGCATAGCACATGGTGATTTCTTCTTCGTCATCTTCGTCCGAATTGTTTATTTTCGACGAAACTGTGTTGTTTTAAACACAGACTCAATACACAAAATACTGCACGATTTCTTGCCTGGCATATTTCGCTGCATCTCGTCAGATGCATGCTGCAGAGTTATATATCACATGAAGTGAACAAACAAATAATACGTTGGCTGAAATATTAAGTACATAGTCACTGATATTGGTCGAATGTGGAGAAACGTTTCCCCACGGACGGAAGTTCGAACTGAACACTTAACAGGAAGTTCTTTTGTTTGCGTAGCAACAGCTGGAACCGCCTAATACAGCCTTTCGGCTGACACATCCGACTTCTTGGGGCGTTTGTTGATCGGGTTAGCCTTCCCGGGCGTTTCATATCACGTTCCACGCTCTCAATGCAGTGATGTCATCTTCACCGCAGACCCCTTCCTCCCCTCCCCCCCCCTATCTTCAGCGTTCCCCTTCTCATGACATGCTCAATGAATGTAGAACGCATTCTTCAGATGCGAGTCATCAATTCCCTTTGTAAGCTAACTACTCTTTCTATCCGTCCACCGTGTTCTCATTACTTTTATATAAAACCTCATGCCGCAGCTTCCACGTAATTCCTCACATGTCGGTGAAACGTCCATGATTCATGTCCTTACATCAGCGCTGGCTCAATGTAACTAGCAAGAACTCTTGTCTTCGGATCGACTGTCAAAGACCAAATTGCAGGGAGCATTCTTCATCTGGTGATATGCTGCTTTTGTTTGGGCTATCCTACAATTAACTCCCATAACACATCTTTCTTCGGCTGTAATAAAAGTAGTCACTGATAAAAAAAAAAAAAAAACTGGTTAGGATTGAATGATTCACAGCAATAAAAAGTGTATTGATCATATATATATTAGGTGAGTTTATAAGAAAGAGTTACAATAATAATGTTAATGCATGTTTTATATTTAGCAACATGTGCAGGCAACAAAGAGTTGACTGAACTGGTATTATAAATGGCTTGTTTGATTAAACGAGGTGTCAACAACAAACATTTAAATGAAATGGCTTTGTTTGAAAAGTAAGAAATCAGTAATGATATTAAGAAAGAGAAGGAACCGCCCAAATATACGTGTGACATTAAAGTACTAATTTGAGTCATAAAATCAACTGTTAAAGTCATCAGATGGAATATGTATTACAGATATAGGAGCAGAACAGATCATGAAAGTGATCCTTGTCACTGGAACTTGGAACAAATGATTTAAAAAATATATATTGGTAATTGATAACCAAGAAGAGCAATCCACTGAAGCTAAAGAAATAATTGTTTTACAGAATAATGTTGAAAATACCATTGGCAGGAACAAATTGACACAAAAAGATCAAAATACAAAGGGAACTCATCATATACATAAGAAGAGGGCAGTGCATATTCTTTGGTTATGTCAAACAATGTGAAAAATACAAATATATAGTAACAACTGACATGATTCATGGAGAAATAGAGGATAGTAGAAAGGCATAATACTGACAATATTGTATGGTGGAACGAAGAGACATAAGTTTGTGAACTGATTAAAAAGCACTGAAACAAGAGTTGCGAAGAAAAATGATCTTCAATTCAAATTGTGATGAGAAATAGTCACAACATAACAACAATGTAAGTGTTCCTGGGGTTGGTTAAATACTTCTGGGCTAGACTGCTTGCCTCACTTAGTAGAGTGCTGTAAACTTATTGTTGAGTTGAGTCAACAAGCGACATGACAGCACTAGTGCTCCGTCCAATTTTCAACAACCGGCGAAGAGTCCGAATACTAATGGTATCAGCTGCAATCTGATTATTTGTCCGTTTGGCCTTTCCTCGGAGTGCTGGGTGTCGGCCAGATCCTGCAGTCACTTCCTGCTGTACCATTCTCTCCAGGTAAAAAAAAACTCATAGTTTAACAGTAATAGTATTCATTGTGACCATTCACTTATTTACAATGTGTTCAAATCAGTACATAATTAAAAGTTAGGGAAACACACATGGACCATTCATGTCCAGCCAAATGTTACTCTAGCTTGAGTAATCCAGGCAGCTCGTATCTCTCACCGAGCTTCGGAAGCGCGTATGCTCTAAGGATGTTGTCTGCTTCTTGCCTGCTCTCTGGTGACAGAGCACGCCTAATGTCTAAGGCCAAGTCATGAGCTGCTCCTCTGTTAAAATCCACTTTCAGAGCCTCCGCGGCACAGTTGAGGTATTCTCCTCTAATGTCCAGACGCTGTAGGAGAATGGATAACGAACGTCTAGGATTGTTCATGAACTCTTCGTACAAGATGGAGCCTATATTGTAGCCTTTGTATCTTAGATCACCGCACTGGGCGACACTAGCTGCCCAAGCAGCAGTGAGAATACCAACGCTGCCCAATTTTTGCGGGGCGATTCCTGGCACTTTCTTCTCATTGAGAAAAACATTATAATAGTAAAAATAGGATCTGACAAACGGGAACAAGGCTGAGAGAATAGTGCTGTCCATAACAAAACGAAGACAGTTTGGAGCTGGGTCTTGTTGAAGCTGTTGAAGATTGGATATAATGCTTTTCACGCTGTTTCTGTACATAAAGAGGTATCGGAATTTGGTGAAGACCTGGCAAATGTCCTCAAGGACGTTGGTGGTACATGGTCTGGCTTTCACAAACACAGCGCTGTAACGATCATCTGGCTTACACAGCAGCTTCACACAGCTGGCAAGAAGTTGTTTGTACTCACTGACCTGGATCGTTTTGTTCTTATACAGAAAATCAAGGGTTGTGATGGCATCCGGTTCTGACAATACGAGCATTCCCGGGATTCTGTACATCATCTGAAATGCCAAACGGAAATGGTGAATTCATGTGCAAATAGAATATTTACTGTCATATATTTAATACTCTCTATTCCGAGTTGTCACTTTAAAGTTTTGGTTAGAACTAGCTACAATAATAACTTTATTGGAGTTGAGTGAAAGATAGTAATAAAAGAGAAATACTAGGGAAAACAGGAAGTTACAGACTAAGAACACCTTTTATAAAATAGGCATGCATAGATCTATCGACGCAGACACATTGGCAATTAAAGAGAGCTGAACTAGACATCTATCAGATGGAAAGACCATGAAGCTTACGACCAGACTGAGATGGAGGAAGAACTGAAATACGTGGTGGTGATTATGATGGTGATGATGATGATGACGATGAAGAAAAAACAAACACCAAGCACATAAATTAAAATAATAAACAGGACACAATGGGAAGATGTAGCATTTGGTTAGGGAACAGGGATTACAAGGTGGAGTAGCTAGTTGTGTACATTAGGCCGACCGCAGATTAAAAAAAAAACTGCACAGAAATGACAGAGAGCACCATGTCCACATCTAAGAGACACATAGTTAAAGTGGCACGTAATCTCACAGAACAAACATATAATTAACTTGGGTATTCATGCAATGTCTAGCTATCCTATATTACATGAGAAATGGACAACATAATAATGTGTAGGTTAACATTTGAAAAATGCATCAGTAATAAGTAAACACATCAATACGATGAGAGAGAGAGAGAGAGAGAGAGAGAGAGAGAGAGAGAGAGAGGAGAGAGAGGAGAGAGAGGAAAGAGAGGAGAGAGAGGAGAGAGAGGAGAGAGAGGAGAGAGAGGAGAGAGAGGAGAGAGAGAGAGAGAGAGAGAGAGAGAGAGAGAGAGAGAGAGAGAGAGAGAAATGGATTGTGTGTAATTATAAGAAAATGACCACATTCTTAGTGACATAGAAGCAACTTGAGAAATATAGGACACATTACGAAAAACAAAAACCCGACTCTGTGTGTCAGGAAATTGTGAAGCGCATTTATTGCCCCAAGATAAAAGTCAGCACAAAATGAGAAAAGTGACTTGGCACAAGATGAGAAGTGACAACAGATGAGACATATCACAACAAGATGAGATGTAGCACACGATTAGAAGTAATAACAGATCACAATATGGGACGTCAACTAAGAATGAGAATCACAATCACTAATGAATACCTGACTAAGAAGAGTCGATCCACTCCTAGCTGTGCAAGCCAACCACGTAACAGGCACTTTCGGATGCCCAACATCACTGGCCACTTTATGAAACGACGCCAACGGCATCGTGATGACGTTGACGGCGTGGTGGTACTGATTGTGATACAAGTATGTCCCCAGCTTAGACCTGTACACATTAACCGTCTCTTTCACTTCTACAAAGACAGCTTCCTTCCTCGTCATACAGTATAGGGACACATTTGGCTTCAGGATACAGCTGGGTTGTCTGAAGCCGCTGTGTGTAGTGATAAAGTTGCTCGGGTCTGCAACTGAATGTTCTAGATATTTTCTTTTCCAAAATATCTCCTGGACATGGGCACTTTGTTTGAATTGCAACCCTCGGGCAGCGTCTCGGCGAATGCGTTCTACTCCTGTGACAGCCCAGGTGAATTTCTGTAATGTCAACACCAGGCGACGAGTGATTCTGAATAATAGAAACACCAGTATCTGAAACATAATAGTTATTGAAGTTAATTTTGGGGTTTTTATAAGAATGTTGAGAGTATATATTTGATAAAGTTGTTGCAATTAATGTTGAGATTTTTAGAAGAATTTTGAATATTTTTTTTTTTTAAAGTAATAATATGGAGAATATATCCATTATACAGTTATTGTAGTTAATGTTGGAAGTTTTAGGATAGTGTTGAGAAAAATACACTATTCAGTTATTGTAGCTAATTTTGGGGGTTTATAAGAATTTTGAAAAAATAAAATAAGATATACAGTTATTGTAGTTAGTTTGGGTGGTTTTTGTTTAAGAAAATTTTGAGAATATAAACATTATGTAGAGATATTGTAGTTAATGTTGAATTTTGTTTAGAAGAATGATGAGAAAATTGATGTGTGTTGGTTAATGTTGAGTTTATTATAAGAATGTTAAGAATGTAACAATACATTTATTATAGTTAATGTTGAGGATTTTAGAAGAATGATGAGAATATCACGGAAGGAGAAGACAATACAAAGAAACAAGCAGTATTGGCAGCTGCAAACATCACTAGATAACTCATCAAATTACACAAAAAGGACAAATACACTTCTTGCTAATACTTTTCAATTTTCCAATCTAATGCCAACTGACAGGATGTGCTTTTCTGGTATTCCGTCAATATTGAGAGATTGACAATCCACGTAACAGAAATATGTTAGACAAGATTAAAGCAATGTTTTCCCGTAGTGAATTTTAATAAGGAAGACACAAACCATAGATTGTACGATCTATTGTCTGGCATATTTCGCTGCATCTCGTCAGGTACATACTGCAGATGTCACACAACGTAGAGTAAAATAACTAGATACATCCTTCAAGCTGCAATATACACAATTGTTTACCATGGTAATTTTAAATTGACTACCATGTCTTTCTGTTTGCACAAAATTGGCCTATGTAGATGAATCATTAGGGCTTCTGCAAACTTTAACAAACGACTATTTTGTGTACGAAACAATACGCGAAAAGCGCTGTCTCTATCAATTACATAACCGTTTTCCAAACATGACGTGCAATGGACGACGCCGGAAGTTTAGAATTGTGGTGTGTCAGCTTTTCCATGATCCCATCGCCTATGTGTAATATCTTGTCAATCCAGTTTGGTATGTGCTCAGCAACTCTGCTGTGTAGCTGCCGCTCTGTTCTGCCGATGTAGGTAGACTCGCACCTTCAAGTGAATTGGTAAATGCAATTGGATCTGGCGTACAGAGGGGTAGATTCTTTCACTGCTGGTGGTGGGAATAGGTGTGGTTCTGTACCTAATAACTAGAGTTGCAGCATAGAATGTGCGGCCGACTGCTGTAATGAGCCGGTCCTGTAGACGTTGCATTACGTCATCCCCTCAAAAGGTTAGCTGGATAAATACCTTGAGCTTAGGGACCGTAGTTACGTCTGATTTTGGTGTCGGCTATTGGCAGTGGCGCTTTATAAATCATGTTGAGTACCCATTCAGGTGTAAGACATTCTTGGGAGTTTCAATTTCCTCCGTCAGTGGGTCCTGGGTGCATATCTTCCTAGCACGGTACTAAGTCCCGTTTGTACTGGACAGGTGCGAAGCTATGGAAAAAAAAAGATCAATTCCGTCGGTATGTTACAGAAGTCCATAAGTGCTTGCTTGCTTGTGTTCGTTGGCTTGAGCTCCAATGCGAAGTCCTGTATGTCGGATGAAGGCATCCTGTTGTCCAACATCAGTGTGATGTTATACAGGACCTGAGGTTTGCGTGAGTATCCGTTGTCCCATGTCTGGTTTATTGGTGTGCAGACTGGTGGTTCCTTGCCGTACAGGCAGACACTCTCCGACTTCGGAGGAATCAGCGATCCTACTGACTTCAGCCAGGACCCCGAAGGGACCTGTTGCCCGGGACGCTCGACGAGGAAGCGTCAATAGGTCTTGGCCAGTATATAACCCGGCCCTGGTGCCTTGGAAACACCTCTGCGTCCCAGTAGTCCACAAGTGAAACATTGTATCCTACCATACATGTCGTAAGAGGCGACTATGGAGGACTGGCGTGTGACCGGTTACTTCTCTAGTAGGAACCTTTAGCTTTTTGCAGAATCCAAGCAATCATGCACAAGCCTACACGGGGCTTGGCATGAATTGACTGAGGGCTTATGCGCCATTGGAACATGAAAGGAAGAAGGAGAGCTTTTCGCACTAATGCAACGGAATCCTCCTTTAAGGGGATGGAACCTAACACTTTCACACTAGTAGCTGGGTGTGCTAACTTCTATCAATATTCGGGGTTGCACGATTTATTGCCTGACACATTTCCCTGCATGTTAGGTACATGCAGTAGAGCCGTGTATCACATGAAGTGAATAAACGAATTATACTTTGGCTGACATACTAAGTCACATATGTTGTTCGGATATGGATGATTAGTTATCCCTACTGTAATGGCGAGTTTAAAATTAAATCTTTCTGTTTGAACCAGTGCAGATATTAACCATTTCTGTACAGTCAATTGTGTGCACCAGTGCAGATATTAATCATTTCTGTACAGTCAATTTTGTGCACCACTGCAATTATTAACCAATTCAGTACAGCCTATTATGTGTACCGGTGCAGATATTAACAATTTCTGTACAGCCAATTTTCTCCACCGGTACAGATATGGACAATTTCTGTACAACCAATTGTGTGCACCAGTGCAGATACTGACAATGTCTGTACAGTCAATTTTGTGCAAACAGAAAGACTTTATTTTAAACTTGTGATTACCGTGGGGATAAATAATCCTCCACATTCGAAACATTATGTGACTGTGCGCTTTAAGGATTTCAGCTAAAGTATAATTTATTTATTAACTTTATATGCTATATAACTATGCATCTGAGAAATATGCCAGACAATAAATCATGTAACATATTGCTTGTGGCTTCAGTGTAAAAATTCACCAAGGGAACGCATCGTTTTGAATATTCTGGGTTCTTATTTTCTCATATTTAATATAAAAGTCGACGGTCATATATGTTCTCCTATTAAAATCACACAGTGTAAAACGCACGGATACGCTCTCTTATCTGATAGCTTTTATTTGTAGAGCGAGAATATGAGATTTAGAAGGGGAAAAAATAGAGATAAACCACAAAAAGAGTTAGTTATATGCATTTCCTTAACACCTGACTCAATCTGTCAGGAGTTAATAAATTAGTTGCATATCCTTTACATGACGTAGCAGTCAACTCCAGCATTTCTGGGCTATTTGCGATTCCTGGACAAGTTGACGTTCTTAACGACCGGCACCCATACCATTGTATGGAAACCAAAGCAAGGCGGCCTGCTTCCAAACCGTCCGCAGCTGTTTCGAACGCGGTATGCGGGATTACGAATTGAATTTGTAACCCCACCGCCACATAGAGATAAACCATAAAAAGAGACAAATCACCAGTGCAGATATTAACAATATCCGCTATGTAAGGACAGAGTGCCAATGGCAGGACATCAAAATGCGCTGCAGAAATTAATAAATAACATTATTTCTAAGGGTGAAAGATGAAGAAAAGTGCCGAGACTAAATAAACACAAACAATAAATTATAGTCCTGACGAGAGCAAGGACGATTAGGACATAAAATGGTGCATATATGCAGGTATTTCAGACCCGAAAATGACAAAACATCGCCTAAATGTCAAAATATGATCTAACGCAGTGGCGTGCAGAGGTTCTTGATGCCCGGGGCCACCTCCTTGATTGAATGCCCCTAAGTTGTTCTTTACCTCATTCATTCCTCCCCCCCCCCTCCGACTGCATTGTGCTGCCCCATCTCCCTAACTGGATGCCCGGGGCCGTCGCACCCCCCTTTGCACGCCAATGATCTAACGACAAAATTCTGCTTTATTTTCAGATATCACGATTAAAGATTCCCCCCCCCCTCCCCCCTCCTTCCAGCTATGTAGCTATAAATACAGATTTCAAGATATCACCAGACATCCATCTAGATATTGTTGTAAATACAGTTCAATGGTTCAGTGATTTACTTAAGTACCATAAATTATTAGTATAACCATAAACAGGGAAATACAGTGTTGGGCTACCACCGAACACTCTATCTTTAACCAAACAGCTGGAAAGCTTTTAGTTAGGATTTTACATGTAGTCATTCATCATCATCATCATCACCATCATCATCATCTTCCACGTCTACCGTCAAGCGTCGTGGGGAGGAATAATTTACGTTCCAGCGCCCGGTGGGCGGCACTGGATAGTGTCATTCCGTGTGGCTGTACAATGTCTCTGATGTCGTCAATCCATTTTCTTCTTGGACGTCCTCGTGGTCTCGTCGCAGATGATCTTTGGTGTAAGGCCAGTGATGGTAGTTGCTGATGTTGCATTTTAACGACATGGCCAAACCACTTGATCTTCTGTCTTTCAATAAATGTGGCACAAGGTGTTGATCCCACAGTCTGTCTGATAATAGTATTTCTTACTCGGTCTCGGATTGTTAAGTTGGCAGCTCTCCTCAGGCATCTCATTTCGCAGGTGTTAGTTTTGCGAAGGTGTAATGTGGATAAAGTCCAGGTTTGAGATTGGTAGCATAGGGTTGGTGTGAATATGCTGTTTATTATCTGTCGTTTTGCGGACATGGGTATGTTTGGATATTTCAGTAAGGGTGATAGTTGATATGTAAGTGCACTAGCTTTTTGACATCTGATTTCAATTTCTCTGTCCAATCTGCCATCTTCTGTGATCATACTTCCAAGGTATTTGAATTCTTTAACTTATTTCAGTTTTGTTTCATGTAGTCATTTCCAGTTTATATTGTCTTTATCATAGGAAGTCGTCTGACCGCAGCATGTTCTTAGTTTTAAGTCAAAATCTTCCTTTCACTGAACACTTTCTGGTAATACTTTTCTCTGTCTTCCTTCGTTCGTTACACATGGTGATCTTTCTGTGTCAGCGACACCAACCCTGTGACTTTTCTGGGTCTCTTGTCTCGTGATAGAATCTGGGAAGAAACCTCACCCCAAGACGTGAGACTGCAGTGACATAATGTAATCTTCCAGCTTGTTATGTTACTGCCTACTTACCCCCTAAATACATCAACCTGTCTTCCTCGCGTAGATGTTTCAACTGAGGTGACCTTCATGTTATAGTTATGTACAAGTTAAACTTAGGTCGAGTTAGATAACCCTTTCTTCATCTGATTATTTACCCACCCCAAATTCTTTATTTGTACATTAACCATGAATCATAGACAACACAAACATATTTCTTGCTAGGTCAGAAAATCACTTGCACTTGGCAAATAATGTTTACAACATTTGGTTTGATAGGAACGAAATGCATTAACGTGTCATAATATGACCTACAAAGTTGGAGAAGAACCAACAAATGCTGGAATATGACCTAATTCTTATTTTTATTAAGCCGAAACATGCACTTATGTGCACAATTAAACCACCTGAATATAATCTGAGTGTGCTGAAACATAATTAAAATAATTTTAAAATGACCAAAAATATTACTAAAAATAAAATTCCTTGCTCTAGTCTTGACAAATACGGAATTCCATCGGATAAAATGTATTCATTGCAATTGATTCTTGTGTACCGAAGACGGAAAATGAGCCATAAAATGTTATGACCAAACCAATGAATTTGTGGAAATCATTGACACCGAATAAAGTGATGGGATCGAAAATGGAGGCCACACATATAACACGAGAGATAAATTAACAGTGATCACAACGAACATATTGAAGACACAGATAACATGAGAGATAAATTAACAGTGATCATGTCAAACGTAAAGGCCACACAGATAACACGAGAGATAAAATATAAGATATCTCGTTTACCATAAAGGCCCAACAGATAACACAAGAAATAATGTAATAGATACCTCGACTAAAATAGAGGCCACACAGATAACACGAGAGATAAATTAACAGTAATCACAACGAACATAGATAACATGAGAGGTACATTAATATATATCTCGACTAATATAGAGGCCTTACAGTTCATACTGGAGTAAGTAAGAGATATCTCGATTAACTTAGAGGCGCCAGAGAAAAACATGAGAGATATATTACCGGTGATCAGATCAAACGTTGAGTCATACAGATAACATAAGAGATAAATTAACAGATATCTCGACTAACATAGAGACCACATAGATAACATGAGACATAAATTAACAGCGATCATAACGAGCATACATGAGAGACAAATTAACAGTGATAATAACGAATATAGATGAAGGCACAGACAACATGAGAGATAAATTCACAGTGATCACAACAAACATAGATGCAGGCACAGACAACATGAGACATAAATTAACAGCGATCATAACGAGCATAAATGAAGGCACCGACAACATGAGAGATACATTCACAGTGATAATAACGAATATAGATGAAGGCACAGCAACATGAGAGATAAATTCACAGTGATCACAACAAACATAGATGAAGGCACAGACAACATAAGAGAGAAATTAACAGTGATAATAACGAATATAGATGAAGGCACCGACAACATGAGAGATAAATTCACAGAGATCACAACAAACATAGATGAAGGCACCGACAACATGAGAGATAAATTCACAGTGATCACAACAAACATAGATGAAGGCACAGACAACATGAGAGATAAATTCACAGTGATCACAACAAACATAGATGAAGGCACAGACAACATGAGAGAGAAATTAACAGTGATAATAACGAATATAGATGAAGGCACCGACAACATGAGAGATACATTCACAGTGATAATAACGAATATAGATGAAGGCACAGACAACATGAGAGATAAATTCACAGTGATAATAACGAATATAGATGAAGGCACCGACAACATGAGAGAGAAATTAACAGTGATAATAACGAATATAGATGAAGGCACAGACAACATGAGAGATAAATTCACAGTGATAATAACGAATATAGATGAAGGCACCGACAACATGAGAGATAAATTCACAGTGATCACAACAAACATAGATGAAGGCACAGACAACATGAGAGATAAATTCACAGTGATCACAACAAACATAGATGAAGGCACCGACAACATGAGAGATAAATTCACAGTGATCACAACAAACATAGATGAAGGCACAGACAACATGAGAGACAAATTAACAGTGATCACAACAAACATAGATGAAGGCACAGACAACATGAGAGAGAAATTAACAGTGATAATAACAAACATAGATGAAGGCACCGACAACATGAGAGATAAATTCACAGTGATCATAACGAACATAGATGAAGGCACAGACAACATGAGAGATAAATTAACAGTGATCACAACAAACATAGATGAAGGCACAGACAACATGAGAGAGAAATTAACAGTGATAATAACGAATATAGATGAAGGCACCGACAACATGAGAGATAAATTAACAGTGGTCACAACAAACATAGATGAAGGCACAGACAACATGAGAGATACATTCACAGTGATCACAACAAACATAGATGAAGGCACAGACAACATGAGAGAGAAATTAACAGTGATAACAACGAATATAGATGAAGGCACAGACAACATGAGAGAGAAATTAACAGTGATAATAACAAATATAGATGAAGGCACCGACAACATGAGAGATAAATTCACAGTGATCACAACAAACATAGATGAAGGCACAGACAACATGAGAGAGAAATTATCAGTGGTCACAACGGACACAGAGACGGCACATTCAACATGGGAGATAAATTACCAGACATTCACCTAAACTTATGGAAAACATGGGATGAAACTAACAATTAGAAGACACGTTGGGCTACTTTTTAAAAACGATGAAAGCTATAGAAAACCATCACTCTGAATTGATGAAAGCTGCCATTTCTTTTTCCTCGACTGTATTTGTCGAATTTACGAAACCTGACTCCTTTGCAGTCAAGTCTTTCCGCGCAGACATCAAAGGGTAGGTAATATGTTACTTGCTCCTGTATGACGCTCGTTGAACAGGTTGATGTTTGCTTGTTGTACTGAGCAATGGGGATATAAGTAGGAAGACATACCACTTCACGAACACTGAAGATTCGTGTAGTCGTGTTTCTTTGATGGCCTTAAATCTTTCTGCTCTAGACAGCTGCTACTTTCATCATCATCACCACCATCATCATTTTCCACTTTTGCCGTAAAGCGTCGTAGGGAGGAATAGTTGACGTCAAAGCTCCCGATAATGTCATTCAGTGTGATTGTACAGTGTCTTTGATGTCGTCAATCCATTTTCGTCACGCACGCACTCTTGCTCTAGTACGGTGGTTCTCAACCGGTGGGGAATTCCCCCCTCTCCCCAGGGAGGAATTTTAGGGTTTCCAAGGGTGGGGGGGGGGGGGGGGTGAATTAAGATTATTTCAAGATTGCGTTAATACAAGATTACTTGATATTGTTTTCCATCCATACTTTACGGTTCTGTACTTCTAGCCCTACTGAAATTCATTTTATAACGTAAGTAGACCCGCAAATCAAGTTTTATGTAGACGTCTAGACTTGTTATAGTATGTGTTATTAAATTTAGCCTCCATTTTTACATATACTGTATTGGGGCGGGGGGGGGGATTTTATACGGAGGAAATACGAAGGGGGGGGGAGGGTGACATTCTGAACATATGGTGAAGGGGTGCATGGGCCAAAAAAAAAGGTTGAGAACCATTGCCCTAGTACAAGTTCTTGAATGACCTGTGTCCATCTTCGTGCTGGTCGATTCCTGCCTCTTCTTCAAAGAACCAAGCCTTCCTTCACTGTGCTTTCGAAACCACTGTTGCGTTTATTATGGCCACACTATTTCAGATTCCTGACATGATACTATTTTGAGCCAGTTTTCTGTCATGTTCAGATCTTGTAGACTGTCAGTAGTTTCCCAGATCTAGGCCAACGATATTCTAAGAACTCATCTGTAACATTAGAGTTCAAAAGCCCCAGTTTTCTTCTGTAGTGCTTGCGAAATGGCCCATGACTCACGCCAAAAGGAAAGACGCATGTTCTCAAACTTTAACTTGTTCGGTGGTATTGTGCCATAAGTTCTTAAATTTGTCTTCCGAAATTCCCAGTATGATAGTGTTATTTCTGGTTAATTTCCCATTAACCATGATGAGTTTACCATAGCAGAGACTTCTGACATACCATGTTCCCATCCTCAGTTTCATCTTTAGCCAAAAGACGGACACAATAGGACCGTGGGGTTTAATGTCACCTCTATTACCTTTATTCACTTCACCACTGATCTTTTCCCTAGTTGCGTTAATGACTTGCCTAGCTTGGATGCCTTTTTTCGCATATCCTTTACAGGACATCGCTGTCAACACCAGCATTTTACCGCTGTCGTTGATTTCTTGGCAAGATTACGCTCAGTAGTTTGCCATTGCTGTCTGAGCGGAAGGCTAACTTATCCCTAAGTTATCAACGCGGCGGGAACCGCTTCCAATTCTCACGCGCTGCGTTACCCTACGTGGATAAACGGGATTACGGAGAAAGTCGTGTAACCCTTTGGTGAGGGAGACCGGCTTGAGTGCCTTACCATCAGCTATTTGAGATTCTATATCGGCTTCCATTCTTCCAGTTTCTCAGGATCCGTAATGTGATACTTTCCCATTCCTTTCCGTATCAACATGGCCAAGCGTTCTCAGCCTTTAGCAATCTTTGAAGTTACCCAGGGTAAATGAGAATTCTGCTCTGTGGTACTTTCGCTAAAACTCAAGAGCCCCCCCCCCCCCCCCCCCGAGATGTAAACTTATCTCGGTGGATACTTGGTCCTCAGAACTGTATTTGCCACTCCGTTGTGTGTTTCCCGTCCTTTATCGCGGACGTTACTTCATTGTATATGTGTTTCTATTGTCATGCTCTAAGGGCAGATTTTATGTACACTTTTATTTATTTCTTTTACAAAGACATGTTGGATCGACATATTATCAGTTTTGTCTGCAATTAATTCAAATTCATCAAAACGTGATTTTTCATTCTGCATTTCGTGATTATATAGTTTAGTTTAGTTTAGTCGATGGATCAACATCACGGCACACGGGTGTAACCCATACGTGCTGCGTTCTCCTCCTAACTCAAACCTGACGTGATTATAAAGTTTTACAGCCAAAACGAAACCAAAGATATAACACACACACACACACACACACACACACACACACACACGCACGCACGCACACACGCACACGCACACAAGAAGCAAACACGATACATAAGCCAGCTCACCTCTATTGCTCTATCCCTGAACATATTAACACCTTTGCTAAATTGTTCTAGGTGATTCACTGTTTCCGTCTTGGTGTCCATTGTTGGTATGTTGAGTTATGTTATCTCCAGAAGACACTTTTTCCAACAGCTTTCAGTGTTTACAAAATCTTACACTTGTCCTTTTAAACCACGGGGTAAATAAATGTTCTTTTCAATACAATACCTGAAAAAGACAATCACGGAAAATGTATTACTAAGAGAAGTTCGCGGTTAACATACAAAATATGAGTGATACTTTCGGTGAAAAGTGAAACTTTTGGTTATAAATACAATTTAAATCTAGCACTTTTGGCGTGAAGTGTTACTTAAATTAATGTGTTATGCGATGATCCAAAATTCCACACGTGATTTGTCAAGATTAAAATATAAGTGACTGTTTATATTAAACTAAACGAAATATTCCTCATCACTAAAGTAACATCAAAAATTTACACATTTTTTTTCCCGTTCGCTCGCCTTGAAGTAACACGTAGTCTAAACATTTGCTACTGTGCATACTGCACTGAACTGATTTTCGCGTGTGGATTAGCTATCCCTTCTACCCGTGTCCCTCGCCATCAGGCGAACCCACTCCGACTTCTGAGTTACTTGTAATTTACATCCCGAAGTCAAGGACGAGAAGAAAAATAGTTACAAGCATTTTGTGGACGCAATTAAAAATATTTCATAAATATGCATGGCCACCAACGATATTACTGACTCTCTCTAAAGTAAACAATGATACAGATACTACATCGAAACTGTCTGACGTCATATCAAATCAAAAATATTACTTGTAAAGATTGAGTCGCGGGTTTTACAGTTTTGGCAATACAGAATTGCTGAATGTTCAGTGACTTGTATTGCATAGAGAGAGTTTAGCATCTTCTTCTTCTTCTTCTTCTTCTTCTTCTTCTTCTTTCGTTCTCTTGAAATGTATCTATAACTGTTGTCTCTTGTATAAATTTAACTCTCTTTTTTCTTTTTAGTTCACTCAGTGGTCCATAGAGTTTATCTTCCACTGTCGTTTCTCTAGGCAAGACCAGCGCCAATCCACATGTGCACATGGTTGATTAGCCAATCTTGAATTTTGTATACATGTGGTTGCGTAATCTATTGTGTCCTGTTCTGAGGCGTAGAATAATAACTTGTTCTGGTCTGTCCATGAGGTGGTAGTCGTCTTGAGCAGGTTTTGGTGGCTTTCTGACTGATTTGAACATTCTTTTTTTTGGGTGGTTGTCACAAAGTTATGACACAATGTGGTTGTGTCTAGAGGATGTCAGTGTGAATGTTGTGTTGAAGGACTGATCACCAACTATAAATCAATATCGAACACCAGGCTGCGCACACGAGAATTTAATTTGAAACAAACACGATGCTATCACACTCATCAGGAAAACTCCAGTATTAAAATATATTTCTATTTCACACAATAAGGTCCTGCGACCACAAGATAGCCGTTTACTGGCCTCACACACTACACTGTTCTGAACTCTTCTCCGTCCGTGACTCCAACCACCTCCTCTGAGTCTCTTCTCTCTCGACTCAGCTCGAACTCAACTCAACTCTACTGGGCCAGACCTCAGTTCTCCACTGTCTGCCCAGGACTCAGACTGACTGCTCCCGCTCAGTCTCTCCCCCTTAGCCCAAACCTCACTGACTTTCATTTGCTCAGACTTCTCTCTTTATCCTCTCTTTGCGGGCCTCCTACGAAACCCACCATTTAACCTATTGCACCCCCAATCTACATTCCACCAACATTATATTTCTAGGCTTCCTTTGTTTCTTAGTCTACTGTCACGTTTTCCTCTGTGCCTTCATGACTAAGACTGACATCTCCATAATATACCCTCCATTGTGTTTAGGGCCCGCCATTGTTTTTGGCATTCATACCTCAACCTTTTCTGACCTAACAGCCGCCTATTACTTCTCTGACCCAGTTACCCTTGCTAGTATTAGAAAATTCTTAACTAGCCCGTTTACCCCAGATTTTCGTACACCCATGCGCGTTACAGTGGTATGTAACGGGCACGTCGGATTGTTCTTCTTTTGCTCCTTCCTTAGCTAACCGATCAGCTCTCTCGGTTGCATGTACTCCACAGTGAGATAGTATCTACTGTATGGTGACCTTACGCTGGCTGCCAAGTTCAGAAAGTAGTGTCCATAGTACTGGTAATTTCCCAGATAGGAGCGCACTGAGTACTGATTTGGGATCTGTCAATAGCACTACAGATTGTATACCATGGCTGGTATTTAGTAATTTCTCGGTTGCTATCTTGATTGACCAGATTTCAGCATCATAGTTATGGCAGTACTTTCCTGCTTAGCACCAGTTGAAAATTGTGTCCCTTCATAAAAATAGGCAATTTAATGTTTTCAAACACTATACTTTAGAAGTCCGTCCCATGGCGTGATCAAAAAGATAAGTGTGCTCGCCCGTAAACTTCCTATACGCTGATGACGATGTAGGCGGTTGAACCCCGACACAATCATTAAGTTGGATTTGAAAAAAAAAATAAAAGACAATCATTGTGGTGTGTTAGGCACTGACCCATATTTGTATAGAATAAACGCCATTAGGTGAGTGATGTGGTCAGTATCAAGTCAGTCGCCTCTACTTCCCAAGACATTTCCTTGTACCCATGTTGGACTGATCCACGACTCTGTTGATCGAGTGAGATGGCAGAACATGACCGCCCACGCTTACCGGCATGGCACATGATGGATGGATGGATGTTGGACTGAGTCGACCTAGGAGGCCAGACGAATTTGAAAAATCCGCCTTATTATGGGTTAGAATCTATGACAACTACCCCTGCAGCGATCGTCTAACCACTATTCTGCCGCGACTCAATTTTATATATATCTTCAATAGAATTAGATTACAGTTTGTTTCAGTGTTTGTTACTCCTATTGTATTTTGCTTTTATGCATTTAACTTTTATTTCTTAATTTATCTTACAATATTCATCTTTTATCTTTTCATCATTTATAAGTGATCACTGATGCTGTCGATGCCTTGCGTTGTCGTCACCTTTATCCATATTAAAAATAATCGCTTTGTCACAAGGTTGTTATGACAGAGTGACAGATAGAAGTGACTGTGGTTGTGTATAGTGGTAAGTCTGTATGAACACTCTGCAGGCATACTTATGAACAGTTATAGAAACTGGATAACACAGTTGTCGTACACATAATTTTATTAATGACACAGGTACATGATGACAAACATAACAGAATTTCCAGGCGCAGTCTCGGTATAGATACATGCACACACTTAATTGTCGCGGACTATATCCTCGTGTCCAAGATCACTGGATGCCTGGCTGAGATCCCCTTCTCAGCCTAGACAAAAAATAACTTGCTAGTCTTCCGTAAACGTAGCCCACACTGAATAATTCTTCCTGAATGCCACTTTCTTAGCTGGTGCCCCTCACTCAGCCCAAAATCCACTGCCTAAAAAAACACCAGGCGGAGTTCTCCCTAACTCCGCCCCAACTCAACTCCCCCTCAATTTGCCCATACTTCTCGCTTTATCCCCTCTTCCCGAGACCTCCCAAGAAACACCATTTAACCCCTGACCCCACTTATCAGTTCCCAGGAAAATTACATTTAGAAGTTTCCTTTGTTTCTTCGTCGACTCGCACGATTCACCTTCCCACCGGTGATATTAATCTAGTCAAGTACGTGATATCCTTACCAGTTGTTTAGGGGCTTCCCCCATTAGCTGACGATTTATATTGATGTGTACGTGCCTTAACCATCACCTTGTATGGGATTACCCCAGTTTGTTGAAGATTGTGATTAACTCTCCTGGCCTCACATCTGCATATTCTTCTCTGACACAGTTAACCTTGACAGTATTATAAAATTCTTAGCTAGTACATTCACACCAGTTTTGCATAAACATACGCACGTTACACGCTTATCAATCGATATGTAGGCAATTTTGTTTCATGTTTCCTTATCTGGACTTTTCCTTGAGTACGGTCGTCTCTTATGCTGTTTAAACCAGGTGTTTTCAATCATTATATCATTTATTTTTCCCATTCTCCCACTGTTTCTCCTCTTTCGTTTCCTATTTCCAAACCCTAGTCACCAACTGCATCTTCCATTCTGTCCTTTCCTACTTTTGCGTTGAAATCGCCCCGTATTACGAGGGGAAGTCAATAAGTAAGTCACAAATGGCTGTAGAATAATAACTAAATAAGATAACAACTTGAAACAAGTTTATTTTTATACATACATTGTCCCTTTATTTCTCGACATAATTTCCACCAACATTGATGCACTTATCCCATCGTTTTATTAGTCCGTCAAAACCGGCTGCATAGAACTGCATTCTCTGTTTTCTAAACCACGTTTTCACTTCACATTCAACTTCGGCGTTATTCGCGAAATGTCTCCCGCCAAGATGGGTTTTCAGTGGAACAAAAAGGTGGAAATCGCTAGGGGCTAAGTCGGGACTGTAAGGTGGATGTTCCAGAACTTCCCACCATAGTTAGTTAATTTTCTCCTGAGTTAATCGAGCCGTATGTGGTCTGGCATTGTCATGAAGAAGCAACACTCCTCTAGTCAGCAGTCCTGGACATTTCCTTCGAATTGCATCATGAAGCATCGATAGAACTTCACAGTACGATTCAGAATTCACATTGTCACCTTTCTTCTTGAAATTGGTTAAAAGCACTTCTTGACAATCCCAGAGCACTGTCAGAATAACCTTCCCTGCTGATGGTGTAACCTTGAATTTTTGGACACAAGGCGAAAAAGGATGTTTCCATTGCACTGAAGCACTCTTTGATTTGGGCTGGTAGTCATCATAAACAGGAAGCATTTCCTTATAAATGTTCTTTGCAGGCAGTCCTTTTGTCAACAAAAAAAAAAAAAAAACGTACAACAGCACTCTACTCTTTGGTTGTTCACCCCGTAAGTACAGTCGCCATTTTGTTTATGCGCTGAGCATGCGCATGAGATATCTAGCGCCACCTGACGAACGGGAATATAAAGTTCGATGTTGCTGACACCTAACGACACCTGTAGAAAGCACCAACTACATTTACCTGCCATCCAACAGAACTGTGTGACTTACTTATTGACTCACTCTCGTATATTGTTTTTTTGTGTGCTTTGCTTTGAGAGATCGCCATTTCTATTTCATCATAACATATGTGCTTTTTTTCTTCACATAAACGGTACACGCGTGTAGTACTTTTTTAAATCTATTAATTTGTCTTGTATTTTAACCATAATGACTGCCTCAAATACTACAATAACAATTCGTCGATTTAGCTGTTCGTCGTCAAACAGTAGCACTACTTCTTTTTCGTATTTATCATCTCCTGAATATATAATTCCGCCTCATTTGACTCATATCTATGATATTAGTTTTCGTATTTTTCATTTTAAAAACTATATTATCTAACACGCCTATCTCAGTTAGTGTCATGTCACTCGAGGTTTCTATTTTAAACTTGTTTGTTTTAGTTTTGCCATTAGTAGCTTGATGAGGGTCTGATGTCTCTTGTGGCTCATGACTGTTTATCCCGGTCAAGGTAGTCATAAAATATCTACTAGCGTCGTTCTCTAACTCTGTTCGGTATAATTTCATGATATCGTAGGAAGATAATGTGATGGTTTTCCCTTGACCCTCACCTCCACGTTCAGTTAAGAGTATCCAGTTATCCTGGTGGATACTCAGTCCCCTGAATTGCGTTTGCTACACCATAGTGTGATTCCCGTCCTCTACCAGGTGGAGACACTAACAAGCCCACAAAAGTTTTGAAAGCAACAGCTACACCGGAATGGAACTCTTCACCTCCAAATGACACAGGGGTCTTGCTGAAAGAACTCGTGAACGCCGCTGTGCGACCAGGTAGAGAGACCTTTAACACAGTATACAAATCTATTTGCTCCTTCAGAAAAATAGAAGTGTCCTATGGAAATCTGATATATCTACAGCTTCCCGTTTTTCTATTCTCTATTAATTTACACTGATTTCTCTTGCACTTTCTTTGGGGGGGGGGGGGGGAATCAATAGTCACGAATTTATTAATTTTAATAATAAAAGTAAGCATATTCAAAGACAGAAGATCTCTCTCTCTCTCTCTCTCTCTCTCTCTCTCTCTCTCTCTCTCTCTCTCTCTCTCTCTCTCTCTCAAACCTCGGGTGGTTGTTACCCTATATATTTTTTTATTCATAGGATGTATAAATTTTTTGCACATTTTATGAGAATAAATGGATGGGAGAACCTAGTGACAGCTGGCAAGATCGAGGGGAACAGACCAAGAGTTAAATACCTGGATGGCTTGGCCACATGGCATGGACGAGACAGGAACACTGAGCTGATCCACGACACTGGTGATCGAGTGAAATGGCGAGTCATGACCGCCCACGCTTTCCGGCATGGCAATGATTGATTGATTGATACTTTAATTGAAACTGCCAAACAAAAATTAGGTTTGGACCAAACATTGTACACAATCAAATGAACACATATTATAATGTAAATTCCCATTCAATGAGCACTGAAATTGCGGAAGATACCACGAAACAAAACAAACAACACAATGGTCCTAGTAAGGCGATACATCGTCCATCTGTCCAAATTGCGATATATTACCCTTCGGCACTGAATCAGTTAAAGTAATCAATATTTTGGCCTCAGTAGGAGACAATAATAACATTGTGGATTAAAGGGCGATAAACCTTTACGTCTGTCATGGTGGGTTAATCTAACAACCCTAACAGAATGGGTCTTCAAATATATATCACATTTGAATAATCAATGACTCTATAGTGAGTTCCTCGCTAGGAACGAAATACAATGGTGCAAAATTATCTGTTCTGTAAATTTACCAGCGCTGTTCCATATAGCCCCTTAACGTACAGTACATAGTAAGATAAGGAGGGATAACAGACTTGTCACGCAGTACCCTAAAGATAACCTTCTTTGTTTAATAAATTGTCTTGTACGAAGGCTAGAAGATTTAGGTGTTCCTAAACTATATACAGACGCTAAATCCGCGAGATTAGCGTACCGGATCTGCCCATGGGAATGGCGGTGTAATCATAAATAATTCTCCCACGCCAACAAACAGGATAAGAATGTAACATTTAAAATTACCGCTTTTCTGTAACTTTTAAGAGTAAAGGTAAAGTGGAGACCTTTTTACGAGGTCATTAAGATGTCATTGGGACAGGGTTGTTAGGTTTACGTTTCTGGTGACCAAATGGTACATGATAGGTCTGCGTGTTCCCGGAGTTTAATGCGCTTAAACTTCCAGTGCACTGGCGACGGCGTAGCAAGTTCATCCCCTACACCGATCAGTTGTACAGGGTGCATTTTTAATGACTGTGTTTGAAAATATTGCCGGTCCAAGTTTTGTATTCACTCTCTGTAAAGTTCATATAACATAATAGGTAAATACAAAACTTGGACCAGCAATATTTTCATACACTGCACAGTCATTAAAAATACACCCTGTACCTCAGCGTTGACTTCTCGTTCATAAAACAATTTTTAAAACGGTAGATGACAGATCAGTATTACCAGAAAATGATGTTACATGTTTTATAACGTTGGATGGATAATATCAAATGGCAAATCAGAAGACAAGATCAAAAATAGATGTAATAATGCAAACCAACTCATTGGACAAATGGCACCAATACTAAAGAACAAATATGTATCAATTACAACTAAGAAAGAACTATACAACACAATCTTCCTACCAACTCTATGTTACCAATGCCGACCACGTAAACGATGGATGCAGGGAATAACAGAGTCCATGGAAATATCAACACATGGAGCCCATAAGCGGACACTCTCCCGCTGTTTATACTTCACCTCGACACCCCAAATTACAAGAGGAACATGATGAGATGAGACGAGATTGATCCCAAGCGCATACTGTGGGGGGGGGGGGGGGTGTTTGGGGGAGAACTACTTGGAATTGAACAGTGTACTACTGTGTTCATAGAAGAGCGCACTAACAATTACGCTATACCACGGCCCAGTTGGGATGATGGCTGGTAAAAGTAAAAGTAATTCCTTTTCTGAACTCTCTGGACAGCTGTGAAATGATACCGATTTCATATGGGTATAAAATCACAACTATAGCAGGTGGAGACCGAACTCCCGACAACTGAGTTTGTACGCGGCGTAGCATCCCGCTCTCAACACACAACTCCTCTCTCTCTCCTCCTCCTCCTCCTCCCGCCCCCCCCCCCCTCCCCCAACTGCTCAGAATGATACTCAATTCTTTATCAGTTTCCCTGTGTCAAGCATTTTCATGCTCAAGGTTACTGCAATATCCCATGTCCACCATTGTATTAGTTGACCACTGCCTCTTCTTCCAGTACCGAGACCTTCCATATTGTTCTTATCAAACCAGTGGGACGTTTTATATGGTCAACGTATTTTAATTTATAATAAATGATGCTGTTTATGAGAGTGTCGTGGGTTGGTGTCGCGGAAACAGAATGATCACCATGTCTTACGAGCGAGGGAAGACAAAATAAAGCATTCCCACAAAGTTTTCAGTTAAAGAAGATTTATGCTGAAACCTAGGAAAATATTGGTGTCAGAAAAGAAACTTCTAAACAGACAGTATAACCAGGAAATCCCAGTCTGTAAACCTATCCCCACAAGATTTAGCTTTCCCACTGTTGGGTTAAAGAGACAAGAGTTCGGTGGCCCCACAGCCATGGAGATCCTGGCGGTTTATGTTGTATGGTTGATTTATGTTGCTTAAATAAATTTAATCCTCTAAAAGTACTGGAGAGTTTTGAAACCATGGACCATAATTTTAAGAAAGGGAATATCCCCCACCCCAGCACCTCCCAGTGGTAGAGGATGGGAATCACACCACAGTGAGGCAAACGCAGCCCTGGGGACAGATTATGCATCGGGATAAGTCGACACTCTGCAGCTGAGCAGAGCAGGGCACTCACTTGTCCTGACAGTCGATGATGGCTGTCTGGGGCAGAGGTAAAAGACCCCCATGTAAATGCAGAAGGCAGGAGGAAACTACCACATTATCTTACCGAGCTTTCAAGGCATTTTATAGTCAGTAATCGACGTTAATGGTTATCTTAGGATATCCTCGTGCGATAGGGACAGTCATGAGCCACAAATGACACCAGATCGTCACCAGGCTACTGATGGCAAAACCAAACCTAAAATGATGCTGGAGGGCCTGATACTGTAGCGTGGAGGATTATCATCGGCAGAGTTGATCGAGAACACTGAAGACCGAGAATTGTGGAGAGACACGAACGCATACGCCAAGTGGTAGGGCACTTGATGATGATGATGAAATAAATCCAATTTACTTTATGAACAATCACTAACAATTAACACTGGTAACATATAGATATAAATCCAAGATATGGAGTACAGTTACATTCTTCTATTGAATACATGTAATTAAAATAAAATAATTGGACAAGGTGTGGTGTATGGCTGGTTGGTGGATTGTTAAGTGGCACTTGTCTTCAGGGATATCTGATCTGGTTCTGCTCACTTCCAGCTCCAGCTTCTAACTGGTTACCAGGTGGTATGCTCTGGGCATGGCTTGTCAATATGGACTGAAACTCCCGCGACTTCAGCAATACTCAATCTGGAACCCAAGTACTGTGTGATCTTCCCCACTTCTTGATGGGAAGATGGAACATGTAACTAAACAGTAAGACGTGAATACACAACTTTACTTCTCAAGGCATTTCGAGGTACCTATTTTAGACTAGATCGACTGGGAGCCCAGGTAGAGTTAAAAAAAAATTAATTCGAATCTGCACTCGGGAAGGTTAACCCGGTCAACAAACACCCGCAGAAGTCGGATGTGTCGGTCTAACGGCGCAAAACAGGCACAACGCAATCACGTCCGAAAAACTCTCCGTATGAACGCAGAAGAAGAAGAAGAAGAAGAAGAAGAAGAAGAAGAAGAAGAAGAAGAAGAAGAAGAAGAAGAAGAAGAAGAAGAAGAAGAAGAAGAAGAAGAATATGCACAAGGAGGCACGCCATTTGAAAATAAAAAGTCGAGTTACCTTCGTCTTATCGACAGATAGCAGGTCTCTACTCTCATCGTACAGACATTTAAAGTCCCTGACTCGACTAATCAACAATCCATGACCCATCCTCTGACTGTTCAGCACCCACGGACAAACTGCACCAAACAAACACCCACGGATCGCTGTTTGGGACTAACATATTATTTTAAAGCTGTTAACTTCTACTAAACTTTTTGTTTCCTTTCACATTGCTTAGAAATTTTAAGCATCATCTGTATACACTACGTTAAAGATGTCGAGATGAGCCGAATTCATAGCACCGGGTTTTACGTGATATTTGGCTCTGTTTCTCGCAGAAAGACAAGTCGCTTACCGGGAGCAGCTCACAAGGCACGAACTGCGTAGCTCCGGAGATGACCCTCGGGGAATCTGCGGAAAGAAATGCACGTGGTCTGAACGATGCAGTCGGGGGAACGAACTAAGTACTTGGTCACGGAGAAATTCGTTGTTTTACAGGTCAGAAAAAAATTATTCCTACTTCTGCTGGGGAGTGATCCTAGATCACTGTTTTGGCAGGGAAGCGCACTAACCATTCCGTCACCACGGCTCCAGTAAACTGTGACTGGTGAATTCTGTCGGTCCCAAGTAACACGCGATGTGTGGTGCTCTTCCACATGAATCCCAACCATTGCATCTTGTGATATTTTACTGTTTATACTTTTTGGACATGTTATGAGAAGAAATGGACTGGAGAACTTGGTGACAGCTGGCAAGATCGAGGGGAACAGACCAAGAGGAAGACCGAGAGGAAAATACCTGGATGGCTTGGCCACATGGCATGGACGAGACAGGAACACTGAGCTGATCCACGACTCTGGTGATCGAGTGAAATGGCGAATCATGACCGCCCACGCTTTCCGGCATGGCACATGATTGATTGATTGACTTAGAAAACGCCAATATAGTTTTGAAAACCACGGAGAATAATTAACCCCGTAATCTCTAACAGTGAATTAAATCATAGAAAAATCATGATTAAAATCCTCGCGTTCTGTACAAGTTAAAATAAAAATCAAGTATAAGAGCAGTAGGAACACGGTAAGAAGTAGTAAGTTCGAAATAAGAAGGCACTTCAGCCGGTATGTGTAAAATAAAACATGTGAGATGAGCAAGGTTAAAAGTACCGATTTTCCGCACAATTAGAGACGATGTCGCAAAAATAAGCAAAACTGTATGTTTGGAACACCTTCAAGTGTGAGCGATGTCGCGAAGATAAGCAAAGCTGTATGTCTAGAACAGCTTCAGGAGTTCAGACGATGTCACGAAGATAAGCAAAGCTGTATGTCTGGAACAGCTTCAGGAGTTCAGACGATGTCGCGAAGATAAGCAAAGCTAAGTGTCTGGAACAGCTTCAAGAAATCAGAGGATGTCGCGAAGATAAGCTGTAGGTCTGGAACAGCCTCAAGTGTTCAGATGTTAGTCTTCTCTGTTGTGACCTCCACCTTGAGGTATTAGAGGGGCTCGCGTGTTTCAATGACCCCCCCCCTCCCCCGGGATTATGCTGACGGTAGAATGGACACTGGTAGGGTCTCCCATGCTGGACAGGTAAAGAAATAGTCTAGACCAGTGGTTCTCAACCGGCGAGGAATCCCCCCCCCCCTGGGGGGGGGGGAATGTTAGGGTTTCCAGGGGGGGGGGGGAATGAAGATTATTTCAAGATCACATTAATACAAGAACCGATTACTTGATATCGTTTTTCCCTTCATACTTTACTGTTCTGTATGTCTCGCCCTTCTGAAATTCATTTTATAACGTAAGAAGACTCGCAAATCATGTTTTATGTAGACGTCTAGACTTTTTTTAGTATGTGTTATTAAATTTAGCTTCCATTATTACGTATACTGTGTAGGGCAGGGGGGAATTTGTAGGGAGGAAATACGAAAGGGGGGGAATGACGTCCTGAAAATATTATGAAGGGGGGCACGGGCCAAAAAAGGTTGAGAACTACTGGTCTAGACGAAGAGAGACACTCACCTTGTATGTAGAACGAGAACAGTCAAATGCTTTCGATAGAAAACCTGGAAAAATACTTGTGCAAACAGCATATATTGAGCCAAATGCTTGAAGGAACATGAGGGAAGGCTACGGAGATAGAAGACAGAGATTTTGATCATCAAGATGAATACCATGACGATCATGATCACTATTATCATCAGAAGTAGAGCGTAGTGATCCGGCTTCACTGCACAATAATATACAAACAGTAGTGTTACAACACTCACTCCCACCTGTATAAGTCAAATCTGTTTCACGATAAAGGGCCATATTTACTAATTTGTGTATTATATATCTGAGGATGCCGGCTCCGTGGCGAAGGTGTTGCTGTTCGTCATTCCGCATACCCGCGTTCGAAACACAGGAGCGCGTGATTTTGTAGCAGACGCCTCGCATTGGTTTTTTTCTGAAAATGGTATAGGTTTCCGTCGTTCAGAACGCAATGGCAAACTACTGAACGTAAAACTTGCCAAGAAATCACGAACAGCCACAAAATGATGGGGTTGACTGCGGCGTCCTGTAACGGATATGCAACAAACTTTAAACTTTAATACATCTGAAGACAAAAACTGGAACATGTTGTGACAACCGGAAAGATTTTGGAAATAGAGATAGAGGAAGGGTTCGAGAGAAAATCATGGACAGTCTTGTGTCAAGGCACGGAAGGTAGTCAACACATGAATTGATTCATATCGTCGGAGATAGCAATTTGTAAAGAAGCAAGCCCACCTATTGCAGTCGGCAAAGGACTTGATGATGATTATATACCTACGTTTCTAAAATACAACACAATTCTTTAATTATGTTATGATCCCTTTGGTTTTATATTATTTGTGAAGATAGTGAGTGATCTGTCGTTTGGCTGCATTCTCTCATATAGTCATATACAATTTTCAGGAATAACAAACACAGTCGAGTGATAATAGATCGGTTTATGCAGCAGTCATTCTGTACGCGTGTAAAACACGGACAATGTACGGCCGAAACGCGGAAATAGTAGAATCAACAATGCTCAAAGAAGGTTTGTCATACCGGTTAACTACATGAGTCTAGCGGGTCTCCTTGGCGAAGTAACCGAGCCGGTCGTCTCGCTCTCTAAAGATCAAGGGTTCGTTTCAGGACTGTATCGTTCCGAACACTTGTGCATTTTTCTGGAGACATCCAGGGGTCTTCACTGCAGCTACGGAGTTGGTGCTTTTTTGTGCGGCTTGCCGTTCTGTGAAGATATACAGGACAAATTGGTTAAACCCGGCGCAATGAGGCCGATCCTCTCGCCTTCAACCTTTTAAACCAGCATTAACAAAACAGTGGGTAAATCAACAAACACGATCAGTAGTATTGGCCAGTTTTATAATAAAACAGTGGGTAAATCAACAAACACGATCAGTAGTATTGGCCAGTTTTATAATAAAACAGTGGGCAAATCAACAAAAACGACCAGTAGTATTGGCCAGTTTTATAATAAAACAGTAGGTAAATAAACGAAAACGATCAGCACTGATCAGTTTTATAATAAAACAGTGGGTAAATCAACGAAAACGATAAGTAGTATTGGTCAGTTTTATAATAAAATAGTGGGTAAATAAACGAAAACGATCAGCACTGGTCAGTTTTATAATAAAACAGTGGGCAAATCAACGAAAACGATAAGTAGTATTGGTCAGTTTTATAATAAAACAGTGGGTAAATAAACGAAAACGATCAGCACTGGTCAGTTTTATAATAAAACAGTGGGCAAATCAACAAATACGATCAGTAGTATTGGCCAGTTTTATAATAAAACAGTGGGTAAATCAACAAAAACGATCAGTAGTATTGGCCAGTTTTATTATAAAACAGTGGGTAAATCAACGAACACGATCAGCAGTGGTCAGTTTTAGAATAAAACAGTCACAAGTGACAGAATGTACTTTGCGGATAGCCCATCGTCAGAACACGAAAAAACAACATGCACTTATATAATTATATAAAAATATATGTACAAAACTGATTTAGTTAATGTACATCACTCACCATTAATTAAACAGGTGTGCCGGGACATAAACCGTTAAACGTGCATTAACAACTGTGTCATAATATATAAACTGATGAGAACCAGTGCACTAGTGAATATTAATCTATGGGCTTTTAAACAAAGAAATAAATCCCTTATGATTGTATGTATCGATCTCTTAAAAGATCACATAATATATTCTATACCGATTGAATCTCGTTCAAAGGCTTTACTAAAGTGCTAGGTTCCATCTGATATTAAGGATATTTTACTTACCAGGGAGAATTTTATTTCACCAACTTTAATACGAATGAGTTTGATGAATTTCTAGTCTCTTCTGTTTTATGATAATCTGTGCAAATCGCTAGCAAGTCAGGACAATTATGTTCTCCTAACAATAGGACACTTTATCTAATTGCTACACAAAAACAGTATATCCTGCTCCGTGTCGTCGGCCAATCTTCGCGAGCTCGGCTATCACACCACAAGGTAAAAGTAAGCACATATTTGTCTTTTCTAAAGTCAACAACCCCCTCCGCTTGACTACCCGCCTAAAATAACATTGCTTGGCGCGCGCGAGGTATGAAGTCCGAGTTGTGGCAACTTCCGCAAAGCTTTTTAAAAAAAATATGAATGGCGATGTGGGCTAACGCAATCTCCAGAAGCTGTGTGCCTAGACGAGTGGTTCTCAACCGGTGGGGAACTCCCGCCCGCCCCCCAAACCCCAGGGGGGAATCTTAGGGTTTCTGTTGGAAGGGGGGGGGGGAGAGATTAAGATTATTTCAAGATCGCGTTAATTCAAGAGCCGATTACTTGATATTGTTTTTCCTTCCATACTTTACTGTTCTGTACTTCTCGCCCTTCTGAATTCGTTTTATAACGTAAGTAGACCCGCAAATCAGGTTGTAAGTAGATGTCTAGACTTGTTCTAGTATGTGTTATTAAATTTAGCTTCAATTTTTATGTATACTGTGTAGAGGCGGGTGGGGGATATTTATAGGGAGAAAATACGAAAGGGGTGGTGGGGGGATGATATTCTGAACATATGGTGAAGGGATGCGTGAGCCAAAAAGGTTGAGAACCACTGGTATAGACCTAAGCTGGTTTAGGGTAAAGAAAATGTCTTAACATGTTGAGATGGTACATCTAACTCATTAAGTTTGCAACCACTAACAAGGGTGTTTGGCTAGTTATATTTGTATATAACTTTACTTTATCATCATCATAAAGTGCCTTGCTAGATGGCGTAGGCGTTCATGTCTCTCCACAGATCTCGGTCTTTGGTGTTCTGGATTAACTGCTGATGATATTCCTCCATATCACAGTCTCATTCCACCTTACGTCATTTCTCTTGTTTTGCGCCTTGTCGTAAATTATCCCTTCTTACTTTAGTGTCGTCCCTGGAGTGAGGGGAATCAACACCCACATTTTTATTAACCCAATATTATTGTCCTAGAGAAACCACCAGACTCCGTCCACAAAACTCCGGTCGGTCTGCAGACACCTCTTTCTTACTCTCACTCACCCCTGCATCATGCCCCCTCTCACTCCTCCCCAACACAACATACTCCACAACTCTAGCTTTAACAGATAAATACAAAATAATTTATTAAGCAAAGAGTATGTGTGTGAGAAGTGTGTGTGTGTGTGTGTGTGTGTGTGTGTGTGTGTGTGTGTGTGTGTAATGTGTAGAATGTATGTCGAATTCTAGTGTCTCTGTAGATTCAGAGCAGCAGATCAGGAGCCCAAGTCAGATGGTCATCATAGCAAGGGTACACCACAGCATGATAGCTTAGTGCGTGAACACCTCACCGATTGATGCGCCTCTTCTTCCAGACGTTGACTTTCTCCGGGATCCACTGGGTCGACTAGATGCATGATCCACCAAAAAATAGTTATTGTATAACCTTACTCATGGATCTGTCAATCACTGTAAAGACTACAGTTCTTATAACTCAAATAAGTACGGATCACTGTACCGTGAGAACTAGGTTTTAATGTCACAGGTCTCACATTTGTTCTAATCCATGTTCATAGATTGTC
>OY992878.1:72924899-73077399 GCA_963921405.1 Cepaea hortensis
AAGTGATTCCTACGACGGTGATCACAGACAAGGCTGAGGTTGGCGAAGGAGCTAGGAACAAAAAGGACACACGAAAACCTAGGAAGGGAACATGGTGCACACACTGCCAGTCGAAAATACATAATACTGTGGACTGCAGATGCAAGGCAAAAGACGCCAATTGCATAACCAACCTCGAGGAATCAAAAGAGGAAGGCAAGGAAACGGTCGAGGAGATGAAAGACACTCAGGACCAAGAGAGACCACCTGTGGTTGAACTGATTGAAGTAAATGGCCAACAGGTTGCTTGTCTCTACGATACAGGTTTGGATGGGGAAGCTGTGATAGACGCCAGCTTGGTACGCCCAGACCAACTTACAGGGGAGACCATAGAAATACAGCCAGCAATGAGGAGTGCTGTTACCATGACGCTGCCAATCGCCAAGGTGGAGATTAAATCCAGGTACGTCACGGGCATTATTCCTGCGGCTGTATTAGCTGACTCCCATTCCCAATGATCATTGGCACGAAATATGTCTTTTTGGGGATGCCCAAACAACCAGCCCACAAGGAAACAGTAGTCAGTGGATCTCAAGGGAAGGAAAAAGAGGCGGAGACACTACGCGACAACTCAGAGATAGGAGAATTGCATACTGCCCAGAGGAAGGATACTACGTTGCGTCCGTGCTACAGGAAGCTGCAAAGAAGTGCTGAGCCACCTGAACGGGGACAGTACTTTCTGAAGAATCGACTACTCTATCGGAGAGCTGGGAGGGGAGACAATCTGCACGAGCAGTGGGTGGTTCCAGAGACCCACCGTCCTCACATTCTTCAGAGTGGACACATCATAGGCGAGAATCGACATATGGGTGTCAGAGAGACCTTGCAGCAAATTTCCGGCCATTATTGCTGGCCAGGAATGACCGGAGATGTACGCCGGTGGTTGAAGTCTTGTTCGGAGTGCCAGAACGCACCACCCAACAAGCGGACTAAGAGTAACATAGCTCTTAAAGTGGAAGACAAAGTGGAAGTGTGGGGTCCAGCAGAGACCAATATACTCCAAGTAGGATGGAAAGGACCTTATCCTGTGGAAAAGGTGGTATCCAAGAACATCTACAAAGTACGGATCGGGGAAGAGCAGAAAATCTCCCTAGACATCTCATTAGGAAATATGAGGAGAGATCTGGGAGCAAAGCTTCGCACTTTATGGTGATGGCAGCCATTGGGACAAAGGTTACCAGTCCAGACGAAGACCAGAGAGCGCGAGTACAACATAGGAGGGCCTATGGGATAGTACGTGATAGGTCAGATTTACCCAACGACAGGAGGAGGGAAATCGCACGTCAGGGAAAGGACAAGTGGGAAACCTGCAATAGTAACCAAGTTCAAAAGGGGTGGGTAACGTCGGGAAAGGCGAGAAATACCCAGGACTCCAACCGAAGATTGGCTGACCAGATACAATATCGCCCAAGATGGTCCTGGAAGCAAAAGTTCACGAGGTTTGGGAAAGACGACTCGGTCCAACACGGACGAGGCGGAACATCCCCAGAGGAAAAGCCAGGGGAAACCAAGAGAATATGGAAACAGTGTTACAGTAAGGATGGGACGATCCGTCTGTATTGTGAGCCATCGCTTACGCCAGTCGAAAGGAGGTCGACAGGACGGACAGGAGCGATGCGCCAACACTAGTTTCAGTCATGAGTAGTATGGTAGGGTGCCTATGACGTCGCCTATTGGATGAGGGGTTGATCCATGTGAGGATCCAATCATATCATCAACACGTGATGTTAATAGCTACTTCGCAGAAGCTCAACGCACGGTGGATGTGATGGTCGTTGTTGAGGCAACAGGACAACTTCACAGTGGAAGATCCATGGTAAGGAGAATGTAGGAGCGGATTTCTTATCTAGACATCCAACTCCAGAGGAAGAGGAATAAGTTGGAGGATCATAGGAATCAAAACTACAATGATGAAGAGTCGACGCGGTCAACTCTATGTCACGAAACTGCAGTTTAGTGATTCCTTGATAACTTACATATCAAAATACAATGAAGGAGGAGGGTTAACAATTGTGTACTTCATTCTGAGAGGAGGAATAAAGTAAAGATCATTGACCTCCGAATAGAAAAATAGGATCCAGGTGTTCGCCGAGTCATTGCTTGACGATCTGACCGGACACGGGAAACGGTACGATCGCGCAGGGATACTTAAAACTGCATGCAATTGCACTGTGCCGAAACATTTAACTTTATTAACAATAGACATGGTGTAGAACATTCATAGTAACTCTAGACAATGTTGGATAGTGGCGGTGTGTATTCAGAGGTGGATTATAATACCTTCCAAAACGGGAAATATATGAACTTCAGTGACTTATCAAATCGGATTATTTTCTGGTGATAAGACATTGAACAGTTGTTTTCTTCAAGAATTGGATTAAGTCCAGACTCAAGCAGGAGGAGATCATTCAGGGTGAGATCACTCCATTTCTGTGTGTGCTGTCCTGTGTTTTGGCCGACAGAAAAGGCGAGAAGAACTACGGCACATACGAAGTCAACCGTCCTATCTTGCATTCACACTAGCAGACAATACCAACTACATATACACAGTCCATATATACACCAGACATAGTTTTTTTTTTATTAATAAATCTTGTATTTATCGTTGAAAGGAACTGTTGTCGGAGTATGTGTTGAGGGAATAACCGAGAGAGTGAAAGAAATAGATATATGGAAGGGAAGACAGAAGGGAGGAGTGTAGACAAAAGTCAGTCAATCATCTCAACAGATAATAAGTTTGAAGATGTGCTTGTTGATTCCACATTCCTCCCGGGAAAACAAGTGACAAATATAATGTTGTAGTTTCATTAGCCTCCTTCGGGCAGTCGGTGTTAGTTATTGTGGCAGTCCAAGGAATAAGCAACATTCGTCTCAGGAACATTAACATCTCTGTTGTTTCCAAGTTCTTGCTAATTTGTTCATTTACATTCCAAGGTTCACTGCCATGCAGCAAAACAGGTTCTATCTAGCATTTCAGCACTCTCTTTCTTACATTCAGTGATAGTGACTTATTGCATAAGATACCCTTCATTTTCTGAAATGCAGCTTTTGCTTGCCATATTCTGTTTTTCATCACTGTTGTGCATTCTTCCATCTGATGTTATAATTCCCCTATGTATTTAAAATTATCCACTTTGTTAAGAATCTCCCCTTCTATTGTTTTTTAACCATTGGTTACTTATTAAATGCAATGCTGTTGCATTTGTTTAATACCATGGTCTGACAGAAAAGCGGACGAGACACTCCTTTAAGAAACAAATGAAAATCGTAAACTGATTGGACAATTTGAAAATAGACAGTCAAAATTTTTGTGTACGTTATGCCATCATCATCATCAAGTGCCTTGCCGACTGGCGTGGGTGATTATACTTCTTCAATCTTTCGATCTACAACGGGATGTATCAGTTCATGTGCTGACTGCCTTCTGTGTCATGTCACAAAACTGTCAAGAATTTAAATATTGAGCACAACCCACTACTGGCAACGTTGATCGTATTCTGCTATGAACCTAAGACCCATCCACGTCAATATGGAAGCACTATACTCGAGTTTCGCTCTCGTTTGAGCTCGTCAGTAGTGCATATCGTGGACCGGATCCGGAAACAAGCCCCGGATCATTGGCATGTGAAGCGGGTGTGTAACCACGCGGTACACGCTGGACACGGCCAAATTATCATAACAGAATATTACAACGTCACCCATCGTAGGCTATTGCTCAAGAATGTTCCCACGCTGTCTTCCTCTATCTCTCTTTTCACAAATGTTTCCAGTTGTCATCACATTCTTTAGGCTTTGTCTTCTCATTTTGTGGCCAAAAAATGAAGATTACCTCTGTCTGATGTTTGTGATAAGTTGTCTTTGCAACTTAGCCTCCCTCAAAATGTCCAGATACCTCATTTTGGCTGACCAAGGAATCTTCAGCCATCTTCTATAAAAAGTCAGTTATATATGCGCATAAATTATTTTATAAAATGTATCGGTTATACAGTCCAGTGGCGTCGTGTGTATAGTCTCGAAGGTGCACGTCCCAATAGAAGCAGTAAGTAATAAGATAATTGAGAAGAGCGTGGAAGACTTGTGTCGAGAATACCTTGAACCGCCAGAGTAATTAACAAGTCCATGAACCAGGCGAATGAAATTAAAACATGGAAGCAAATCTTTGCCCCCTGTTGGCAAGCCAGTGTGATAGCCCAGGCGCCACCAGGACTCCACGAATGGTGGCGCTATCCACATGATTTTAAAAAAGTTGCATGTCCTTCACAGGAAGTAGGCAGTCAACCCCAGCATTTTCGCTGTTCGTGATTCATGGAAAAGTTTTACGTTCAGTAGTTTGCCATTGCTTTCTGAACGATCGGCTCCGATACCTTTTTCGAAAAAACCAGCACCACTGTGTTTCGAACCCAGGTATGAGGGCTCACAAAACCGCGTTCGCAAGCCCTTAGCCACAGAGACAAAAGATCTGAATAGTTCCTTAAGCGAGCGGATACCGCCCATCCCTGTGTGGGCGGGAGAAAAACTTTCAAAAGGTAGACCAGGATTTGAATTAGCAGGAGCGCTAACTCACCTGATTAAGGGCCGTTAATTTCAAGCGTTCTTCGTGGGAGGCCGTTATTCGTGACCTGTATCGTATCCTGTGCCAAACGTCCTCGATTGTTCTGGCTTGGCTTATTCCAGCTCAGATCGTATGTGCGCATCTATAATAGTTGTATTAATCTGGGAGATAACCAACCTCGACATGTTAATATGTAATAAAAGAAAAAAAACATGGTTGCAACAAACATCGATAAAAAATCCTAATTTTGCTTACTACTACTACTACTACTACTACTACTACTACTACTACTACTACTACTACTACTACTACTACTACTACTACTACCACCACCACCACCACCACCACCACCACCACCACCACCACCACCACCACCACCACCACCACCACCACCACCACCACCACCACCACCACCACCACTACTACTACTACTACTACTACTACTACTACTGCTGCTGCTGCTGCTGCTGCTGCTACTACTACTACTACTACTACTACTACTACTACTACTACTACTACTACTACTACTGGCACAACTTTGGCGTCTTGACAGACGTTAGTATGTTAAAAAGGCATAAGAACTATAGCCCATGGTGGTAACGAATGGGACTTATCAAACCAATAGGTGCGGTAAATGTGCGTCCACATTTTGTTTAATTCTCAATATAATTAGTGGTGTATTTTTGTGTGACTGTATGGAGTATAAGGCTGTGAAACCTGGGCTGTACGGAAGAGAGAGGTATTCCGAAAAGTCCTTTCGAGACCAATTGTCTACGGGAAATAAAACCACTTCAGGGTACATATTGGGGTTCCTGGGAATAACAAATGACACAGCAACACAACCGTATACACGTTTTCTCAACCATTTCATTAAAAGAGACATCTATTTTATGTCATATATAGACCATTGTTTATAAGAAATGTGGTACGGCTACCATTTCACAGTGGTGCCAATAAAAACCTTCGTGGAAAATCATTAGTAGTGGCTTATATGAAAACCGCCGGCTTTAGCGACTTTTCTCCGTAATCTCGTATACTCTCGTAAGTAACGTGACGACGGTGAGAATCAGCAATGGTTCGAATCGCGTCGGTAACTTACGGGATATGTGAGCCGGCCGCTCAGAAAGCAATGGCAAACTACTGAACGTAATCTTGCCAAGAAATCAACAATCAGCTGAAAGATGCTGATGTTGACAGCGATGTCCAGTAAAGGATATGCAAAACATTATATGACAACCAAATGGACAAACCTCACCACTGGTATCAGAAGTTCAGGCCTTGAAATATGAAATTTTTCTGAGGGTGATGTAGTCATTTACACGGTAATTGTAGAGGCAGAAGTTCAAGCCTTGATATTTGAGATTTATTATGAGGGTAGTCTGGTAATTTAGATGAACTGGGTTTGTTGTTCGACATGTACGTGAGCTTCCACGGCACAACATCAGACAAAGCGGAAGAACTGCGAAGGAAAACTGCAGTGCTTTAGCGTTGACAAATAGTCTGACTTTGGACGCAATGGCAGTAGCTACAACAATAGCTTTACTCGAGACGCAGACTTTCACCCAGGCATGATTTCTCAGTGACTCGGTGAGTATGTTCAAGAAATCGAGATGGACTGGACTCAAAGACAACGGGTGAAGTCGCTGTGGAGGTCATGGTTAACAACAAATATCTTACTTTGTGTGCTAAGCAGGCAGATACAAGAGGAAATAAACAATTTGTTAAGCTTGGGGGCCGGGGTACTACTGAAAGTGGACCTGGCTGATGTACTGAATGACCTCAGAGAGGCAGGCGACTAAAAGAATCAAGTGATGACTGTGAATCTGCAAGCTTGACCAGACCGCAAGAAAATCAAGTCAAAGGGGATGAAGCTAGACAAGAATACTATTTATGTGGGTTGAAGAGGAGACAAAGAAGAATAGACAACCAACACACAACTGGCGTCATCAGTCGCCATTTGATGAAGGAGATACTGAGGAAGGGATCCGAGCACTATGGACTGAACGATTCGATGTGCAGTGATTATGTTCTATTGTTTAACAAAGATTCTTCCTTCTCTACATCCCCTTGCCATCCCTACCAAGACTTCTTTTGAAAATGTCTCAACGCCAACCCTTTGTCTACAGTCTTTGGCTTGTGCAAGTAATCTTTTACGACGAGTCGATATAAATCAACTTTACAAAAGCAACTATTTAGTTTCCCGCGACACGATAATTGGGCTAGTGCAAGCATCTGGCAAGCACATACTGCCCCTAAAACGGCATGTCTAGGCACACCTGGCCTAGAAAAACAACAGTGGTTGATAAACTTTATGGAGCACTGAGTACACTAAAAAGGTCAGTGAAGTTTATACAAGAAATAACACTGCAGTTATAAATAATACATTTAAAGCGAACGAGAGAATAAGAGAGAATAAACATCTGGCACGAATACATATTTGCATTTGAAACGTTTTATTCGCAATATTGTTAAATCCACGTTGATTTTCTAGGCAATTGTGTATTCAGTAATTTACCATTGCTCTCTGAACGAAAAGTGAAGTCTAATTTAATGCCGGTATAGGGGTTGAACGGTCTATCTTGTCATCAATGAACCGAAAGTTTAAGAGCGAGCGCTCTTATCTTTTCGACCAAGTCGACGTTTCTTCTTTATTATTATTATCACCATCATAATCATCTTCATCATCAAGTGCATTGCCAGCTGACGTGGGCGTTCTTATCTCTTCACATATCTCTTTCTTCGGTGTTCTGGATCACGTCTGCTGATGATGTTCCTCCATGCTATCGTCTCAGTCCATCCAGCATTATTTCTCTTGGTCTGTCTCTGCCTCTCTTTCCATTGATTTTTCAGGTCGTCAAGTTCTCAAATGCCTCTCTTCTTATTATACCCTGCTTTACTGTGGCTTAACATAAAATAAAATAAAAGTAAAGAGCATTTTTATTCAACGAGATTATATACACTGTTACATGACAGAACTGGATTGTATAATTAATAGATTTGATAAAATTGCTTATGTACACATGTAATTGGCGAAACATACGCTTCAAAAGTTACAAAGACATGAGCTGCTCGCGTGTCGTACAACAGTCCCATCCGTGTAGATTAGATGAATACAACACACTCAGAAGGATTTTCATATATCAAGGCCTGAACTTCTGCCTCCACAATTACCAGGTTTTGTTGCCTGCACTCCAAAAGGAACGAAGTATATCTAAGTACATCTGATAAATCTTCATCCAACTGGATATCTATTATTTAGTCTCCGTTGTTTGAATGGGAACTGGGTATTTCATTTGAGTGTAAACTGTTGGCCGTTGGACGTCAGTGAGGATACATGGGTTTGGCATGGCACTTATCTTCATTCTTGAGTGGCACTGCGCAGTCCTGAGTGAAAAATATAGATGAACTGTCTTCTGCTCTTCAAGACAATGTAAAGGCGAAGACTCATCCTTCACGGATTAATTCGACACTCAGTATATGGATGTTGCCAGGTTAAGAGCAACATATGTACTACGTGACCACCACCCTCATCTGTTAATAATACGTACAACACAAGCATGTACTCATTACCATTAAAATATTGCATTGGGGTTTGGGGGAAAAGGAGACGTATTACTTCGCAGTTGTAAGTCAGCCAGACCCTTGTCTGCTGTGTGTTGTCACTCCCATGATCTAACATGTCCACTACCCACAATAGCCACATGACTTGGGCTATCATTATTTCATGTCTGTAATAAATGTATTATCCCTTTCGTGCACCGAGTCTCATACTCGGTCGTATAGTCAAATACAATTGGTCTATTTTACTCCTATGACTCCGATTAAGAGTGAAATCGACACAAATTCTTGGCCATTCCCCCCCCCCCCTGCAGTGTAGAGGGCCGCATATAAGCATGACATGTTTATTATTCACTAAAGTATATAAAGTATAATCATGCATATTAATATATTTAAAAAATTACAAATAGCACAGAAAACCATCTTGGTTGATTTTCTCATTAATCCTGGAATACGCAAAGAAAGATTATCCAGTGATATTTTATTATCCAAGGGAAATAATCATTATATCTCTTCAGAAAATGTCACTCCCTTTGACGGAACTCACTAATATATTTAATCTTCTTCTTCTTCTTCTTCTTCTTCTTCTTCTTCTTCTTCTGCTTCTGCTTCTTCTTCTTCTTCTTCTTCTTCTTCTTCTTCTTCTTCTTCTTCTTCTTCTTCTTCTTCTTCTTCTTCAGCGTTCCAGCCATTGAGGTTCTTTGCTGCAGATACAATCCGTCTCCATTCGTCTCTCTGGTGGACCTTCTCCTTAATAAGACAGAATAATACTCTATTCTTCAAATGTTAACTGACATGGTTCCAATCCTTCCTACAAGAAGCAGAGTTTTACGACAAGTATTCTCTCACCTGTGTATCCAGAAATCCCTCTATGGCAGTGGTTCCCAAGCTTTTCAAGCAGAGGGCCATATCTACTATTTTCGGTAGTTAAGCGGGCCACAACGTTAGAAAATTATAAAAGTCGTGCAATATCATTCTTACCTTTCTTAACATTCATCAAAAAATTCTAAAACTTTAAAGGCAGTCAGTGTCAGTACTACACTGCGGTGATTTTTTGGTTTAAAATCAAAAGTTCATTTAACAATAAATTTTAAATCAATTTTGAAAATCGCTATTAATGTAATTAATTTACAATTGTAACTGTTCTTCATAATCAGTTACTTAAGTTAAGATGCCAGTTTACCAATGTCTGGGCACAAATCTGTCGTGCCCAAAGTTATAAGCGCAGCTAGGCTACTGTCGGTGAGTCTGGAACTTTGCTTTTTTTTTTTTTTTTGTAACAGCTATTGCGGGAAATGACTACTCGCAGCTGTAAGTCAAACCAAAACGACAAATGTATCTCTGGCCGAATTAACGCAATAGTCACCAGAATGAAATCGTATGATCAGCTGATGGTTTCGAACTGAACAGGCGCATTCGATAATATCTGAATATAACAACCACGAGCAGAGTAAATTATCGCACGCTGACGGGGCGCTTCGAGTGAATTTTTTGAAATTATTAAAATATATTATTTTAAATAACAAGGCCTCGCGTGCAACTTACTAACAGCTGGCGGGCCACAAGTGGCCCGCGGGCCGTGGTTTGGGAACCTCTGCTCTATGGTATATCCATAAAACGGAACCCGAATTACAAAACACCTTTTCGAATTACATTTTTATGTTGTCTGCACTAAACCGTGACTATATGTCTAAATTATACCGAATCACTTATTGGCCCCCACGTTGCAAAATGGCTTCCCCCTACGATAGAGGGGATAAAATAAACAGAACTCTCCCTTGCGCCGTGATGTTTCCAATTATTAATTCTTCTGTTAGTCTGCATTTCATTTCGTTGCAGTGTCCGCCATAATATAATATGTCGCCTGGCTAATGATAACACACTTGGGGCTTGCGCTGGTAAAATCAACGGGCGTTTACATTAGTTTACATTCTTATATCGTCTGGGAATGTGATGTGCTTATTCTCCAGTTTGTAAGTTGCAAGTTAGGCACCAAAATGTCACAGGCACACGTTTGAATTGATTATGATCAAGTCTGACGACCATCTGCCGATTCTGAATATAGCCTCATTTCGAACAGGACTGAGGACATCCACTTGGCAAGGAATAGGTGGAGATTAAAGTTCACCAGTAGATTAATCAGTAGATGAAGTGGAACTTTGTAGTATGTGTCTTCGAAATCTATATGTATCATGTACAACGACAGCAGCATTGTGCCCTTGTTCTGTATTGTCTATATCCTCACATTGTGTTAGAAATTACATGATTCTTTTCAACTTCGAATGCTGTCTTTCTGGTAATTATATTCTATACAATGTTGCTCATTGTGTTCTGTATAGCCATGATTCTGTAGCCGCTAATGTATATATATCCCCCCCCCCCCCCCGCCCTGATTGGACTACTGTGCGTAAGAAGGGAAGTCAATAAGTAAGTCACAAATGGCTGTAGAAAAATAACTAAATATGATAACAACTTGAAACCAGTTTATTTGTATACATACATTGTTTCTTTATTTCTCAACATAATTTCCACCAACATTGATGCACTTATCCCATCGTTTTATCTATCCTCCCAAACCGGCTGCAAAGGAGTCTCTGTCGCGAAGTGGTCAAGCCGTTTGACTCGTACTCCGAAGGTTGTGGGTTCGATTCCGGGCCGCACCCTTCGGTTTACGAGTTAAATGTTTCGGAGACTCCTGTGGGTCGTCGCTAAAAGCTACGGAGTTCGTGCTTTGTGCGACGCTTTCCGTGCTGCGGAAAGAGACCGAGCCATATGGGATAAAACCCGGTGCAATGAAGTCGACCCTGTCCACTTTTAAGCGACTTTTTTTTTTTTTTTACCGGCTGCAAAGAGCTGCGTGCTGTGTTTTCTAAACCACATTTTCACTTTACATTTAACTTCGACGTCATTCGCGAAATGTTTCCCGCCAAAGTGGGTTTTCATTGGACCAAAAACGTGGAAATCGCTAGGGGCTAAGTCGGGGTTGTAAGGTGGATGTTCCAGAACTTCCCACATTAGTTGGTTAATTTTCTCGTGAGTTAATCGAGCCGTATGTGGTCTGGCATTGTCATAAAAAAGCAACACTCGTCTAGTCAGCAGTCCTGGACGTTTTCTTCAAATTGCATCATGAAGCATCGATAGAACTTCACAGTACGATTCAGAATTCACATTGTCACCTTTCTTCTTGAAATTGGTTAAAAGCACTCCTTGACAATCCCAGAACACTGTCAGTATAACCTTTCCTGCTGATGGCGTAACCTGGAATTTTTGGACACAAGGCGAAGAAGGATTTTCCATTGCATTAAAGCACGCTTTGATTCGGACAGGTAGTGATGCACCTATGATTCGTCCCCAGTAACAATCCCGTTCAGCATGTCTTCTCCTTCATCTTCGTATCGACAGAGATGATGCAAGGACAGGCCAGATCGGTTCATTTTGTGTTCATCCTTCAATTGTTTGGGTATCCACCTTGAGCACACTTTCTTAAATTTCAATCGATCATACATTATGCTGAATGCTGAACCACGTGAGCACCCTATTGCAAATGCTACAGAGTCTATTGTTACTCGCCTGCCACCTCTAATCATCTCCTCCGCCCACTGTACGGATGCTTCTGCCGCAATCTCAACAGGACGACCAAATCGGATTTCATCAACAATTTTACAGCGTCCTTGAGAACATTTTTCTACTCAGCTATGCACCGCTTTACGGGAAAAAACATTTGTCAGCATAAACATAAAAAAACTCACAACAGCACATTGTTCTTTGGTTGTACACTCCGTAAGTACAGTGGTCATTTTGTTTAAGCGCTGCGCATGGGCATGAGACACCTAGCGCCACCTGACGAACGGGAATATAACGTTCGATGTTGCTGTCACCTAATGATACCTGTAGAAAACACCAACATTTACCTGCCTTCCCACAGAACTGTGTGACTTACTTATTGACTCGCCCGCCTAAATAACTTTCAGGACCGGTGGTTTTTTTTCGAATGCTATTATTGTAGTTATTGCACAGGTTCTATAGATGTTTCTTGTAGCGTACCAATGCCCTCATAGCTGATATCATCAGAGCCGCGTGTAAACTGTTTTGACTTGTCCTTGACGTCATGGGTAGTAATCATTAGGGTTCCAGTTATTTCCATCCAAAACATAGCCCAGAGAGCACATTCATTGCAGCAACTCATTTATCATAGTCCTGTGCGTGTGTTTGTCTGATGTTTCTTTATCAGGTCCTTTTTCTTTCTCCTCATCTGTCAAACAGACGAAAGCTCCGCCTCCGTGGAGATTCAAACACTCGACCTGCGGACAAACAGGGAAGCATGCTAGCGATCTCGCTTCCACGACTCCGATTCCTCTACAGACCAAAATGATATACACTCACTACAGCTAGTGCTCGACTTACGACCTATGCAACTTACGACCATTCGACTTTACGACCACAATCACTAGCCATATTAGATTTTGTGTGTGTGTGGTTCGTTTAGAGAAAGATATTCCTTTCAAGATTTTATTGCTACTCGATAACGCGCCTGGACACCCACCACATCTAGGCGATCTCCATCCAGATGTAAAATGTATTTTTCTTCCGCCAAACACGACTCCACTCATCCAGCCTATGGACCAAGGTTTGATTGCAACCGTAAAGGCCAACTATCTCCGAACCACCTTCGTTCAAGCAATATCCGCAATAGATGCTGACACAGAACTAACATTGCGAGATTTTTGGAAACACTACAACATTTTAATGTGTATCAAGAATATCGCTATCGCCTGGGAGGCTGTGACGACAAAGTGCATGGCTGACATCTGGAAAAATTGTGTTAAGCGCTATGTTAATGATTTTCATGGATTTGACAGTGAACAAGAACTTGAAACGATTCGGGGAAAAATAGTAAAACTCGCCAAAGACCTTTCTTTGGAGTGTGAAATTGAAGATGTCGAAGAGTTGCTAGACAAAGAATTCGGAGAACTTACAAATGAAGAGTTAATCGAACTGGAAGAAGAAAGAGTGGCGGAAGAAGAAAGAAGAGAAGCCAAGAAAGAAGAGGATGATCCAGAAAGAAAGTTCACCATTAAGGGATTATCAGAAGGTTTATCTTTACTGAATAAACTTCTTATGCATTTCGAAGCAATGGACCCAAACATCGAACGATTTGCAAGGATTGAACGGATGGCGCACAATGTGTTTCGTCCGTATCGTGAAATTTATGATGAAAAAAAAAAGAAACATACAATTCAGATAAAGCTCACCATGTTTATGAAAAAACCAACTCCGGTACCCCCAACTGCTGCCTTAGATGACGACATTAATGATCTGCAGCCAAGCACCAGTGGCCAATAAAATGTTTCGTATAAGTTTATATATTTTGATGTTAATGACAGTTTGATGTGTTTTGCGATTGGGAAAATGTTTCCTATAGTATTTTCCACGCCTATATTTTGTATGTTTTGAAAATATTAAACTAGTTGTACATGTATACAGTTAATGCAGTGTTTTTCTTAAACCTGACGATGTAAAAATAAGAAATAAAATGGTGTAGAGATGATACAAATGGCACAAAATGAACATCGAAAATTATGATTTATAACAATAATAAAAGAAATTTATGATATAATTTAACTTAAATATCTTTATAACATCACTTCACATTACTGTACACATAGCGTACTCAACTTACTACCAAATCGTGTTACGACCGGTCTGTCGGAACCGATCGTGGTCGTAAGTCGAGCACTAGCTGTATATTCAAAGTAACGCGCGCGTTAGCATAGTCGATAGGGAGTTGCGCTAATAAGATATGAGCGCTGTCGGACGAGGGTTGGAGCCTGCGTTCGTCGTTTGGCTCAGTGAGGGAAAGACTGGTCACGTATTCCTCTGTGCATTCAAGCCTACACAGTGTGATGCCCTTATCACATGGCTGGTTCCTGCTTCGGGGGACATGTTTAAACAAAATATTTAAAGCGCCAACCGACAAGAATTTGTGACATTAAGACTACTTCGCTACTTGCGAAAGAGGATGAAACTACAGCAAGATACCCGACAACAGAAACACATGTAAACAAAATGCATAAATAAATTCATCATCACCATGCAGCGGTCCTTTGCAGAATGTCGCTCTCATCACTTCTCACCAAAAGACTCTTGATCTTTCGCCAGCTCCCTTACCTCATGTATGACCATGCTCAAGGTGACTTTAATGTCCTGTGTCTACTTGTTTGTTGGTCGGCGCCTGCCTCTTCCTATAGGAATCATGGCTTCAATTATTGATCTCTATATGTTGCTTTGGCGTATAACATGGTCAATGTAATTCAGTTTCCTAGACATGATGCTGATTTTGAGCCAGTGTTTCCTGATGTTCGCATCTTGAAGAATATAAGTATGCTTTTCTACTTCCTGATCCAGAGTACATTAAGAAATAGTCTGAATCATTGAAGCTCACAGGCGTCAAGTCTCTTCTTTAGTCCTTGTGAAATGGTCGATGACTGGCATGTTTATTTTGCCACAAGAACGATGTGTGTTGTCACAATTTGCATGATGGTGTTGGACCATTGACTGTACATACATTTGATCCCTGCATTGTTATTGATAAGAACAGTCCCCGCTGCTGTTAATTATGAGCAAACATATTCAAAGTTTGTGATATACATAAATTAATAAATTGTGAAACGGGAACCAAAATTGCTTTGAACGATACGTATCACTTACCTGCTGGCGTCTATGGCGAGGGGCTAGCTAACGCAGCAGCAGGCGATTTGGAAGCAGACCGCCTTGAATTTTCAACAATGCTATGAGCATCGGTCGTTAAGAAAACAATCGTAAATTACTGAAAGTAAACTTGGCTAGTGAATTACAAACAGCTAAAAATGTTGAGGTTGATTCCGACGTTCTCTTAAGGACATGCAGCTAATTTTATTCACACACCTGTACCAGTTACATTCTTTCATCTGCAAAATATGCCAGGAAAACTGTTGTGTGCTTGAAACAGTTTCCTTGCGCTGTAAATCATGTCTCTGATATGGCAGGAATCTGTCAACAGCGCGTGCCTTGGGCATCTACGAAACGCTTCTGCGCGCGAGAATATTATACAACCCCACGTTTTCCAGTTTACACAAACAAACATCTTCACCATTTTTGTAAATACAAGTTGGTGGCACTAAATGAACGGGTCAAATCCACGAAATTAGATGGCTTTGGAAAAGGTGCTAAGAATATATTTCCTCTGACGTGGCAAGGTGTTGTGAGCTGGGGAATGTACAGAAAATCCTTATTTGTTTCCGCATGTCCCCAGTCTGTAACGGGGAGACTAACTAGAGGAAGTATCGTATTTTCAGCTTCCTCACTATTTTGTGCCTCTTCTATATTGCGACGGAAGACATACTCATTTCTGTCCCAGTATACTTGAGAACTCCGTACGCAAAGAAGTAACTCAGAGCGGGGTATTTAGACTAGTGCCACCATAAAACATCACCGATACTCAGCTGAGTATACAGCGATGACAGCTCGCGACGTTCCCTCATCATCATCATCAAGTGCCACGCCGACTGACGTAGGCATTCATGATTTTTCACAGGTCTCGGTCTTTGGTGTTCTGGATCAACTCTGCTGATGATATTCCTCCATGCCACCGTCTCAATCCATCCAACATCATTTCTCTTGGTCTGCCTCTTCCTCTCTTCCCCTCAATCTTTCCAGTTGTTACGATGTTCTGCAAAGCTTCTCTTCTCATCTCACGATAAAAGAAAGCTGTTTATCCATTTCTTATTGCTGTGTATAATGTTTTAGTTTCATTAGCCTCTTTCAGGCAGTCGTTGTTAGTTACTCTAGCAGTCTAAGGAATTCGCAACATTCGTCTTAGGAATCACATCTCTGTTGCTTACAAGTTATTCCTAATTTATTTATTTACATTCTAAGATCACTGCCATACAAAAAAAAAAAAAAAACAACAACATTACAGCTTCTGTATAGAACTTTAGCGCTCTCTTTCTTACATTCAACGATAGTGACTTAGTGCATAGGATACTCTTCATTTTCCGAAATGCGGCCTTTGCTTGCCCTGTTCTGCTCTTATTCTTTGTTGTGCATCTTCCATCTGATGTTACAAATGCCCCTAGGTATTTAAAACTTGGTTTAGAATTTTCGCTTCTATTTCTATTTCACATTTTAGTATCACCTTTTTCTTTGATGTCACCATTGTTACTATTTTCTTAGTATTCAAGGAGAGTCCTTTCTTTGCCCTCTCTGTTCCTACAATATCCAACACTTGTTGTAGATCTATTGCATTATCCGCAGCCAATACTTGTCATCCGCATAGCGTATATTGTTTATACAAGGGCGAGTCCATAAGTAAGTCACTCACTTCTGTAGGATGGCAAGTAAATGAAGTTGGTGTTTTCTAAAGGTGTCATTAGGTGACACCGGTCTCTGTAGCTAAGGGCTTACGAACGCGGTTTGTGAGCCCGTATACCCGGGTTCGAAACACAGCGGTGCTGGTTTTTTTTCGAAAAAGGTATAGGAGCCGGTCGTTCAGAAAGCAATGGCAAAATACTGAACGTAAAATTTGCCCAGGAATCACGAACAGCGAAAATGTTGGGGTTGACTGTTACGTTCTGTGAAGGACATGCTACTTAAATTTTTCATTAGATGACAGCAACATCGAACTTTATATTCCCGTTCGTCAGGTGGCGCTAGGTGACTAATTATACCAATTTTTCACAGTCACTCTGTAATTTTCTTGAATTTCTTTATCTACTTTCAAACCCTCTTTATTAAGCCTCATGTTCTTAACCACTTTTTCCCTCTCTTCAGTTTTACTTTTAATAGTTCACATAGTGGTAGTAGTTATACAGGAGTTCTACGTGTCGCAAAATGTGGAGGCCTCCACATTTGAATAAGAACAAATTGCTGAATAATTTGAATAAGAATAAATTGCTGCTGAGGATGGGGACGGAGCGCTTATGGGAATGTCCCGAATGCTGTGATGTCGGTTCCTAAATCAATCAATCAATAAGAACAAAGAAGGAGGAGCGAGAGGAGCCGGGAGGAGCTGAGGTTATTTAATAAGCGCAAAGAAGGAGGAGCGGGGGGGGGGGGATATAACTCGTGAATAAATAATCGAGTAATTTTTGTAATATTACGTCTCCCTTTTTAATTTTTAAATTGTTAAAATTTGATTGTTTTTCTTTAATTTGTCAAGATCTGTGTTTTGGCGGGTGTTTAAAAAAAAACTTCTAGACTAAGGAATGGGTCAATCCATATTATTTTGGTGGTGTGGTAGTGGGGGATTATAGTGACGTCAACGGCACCTCCTTGTTGTGTCTTTGGGTTGTTAAGATGTGTGTTTTTGGCGGGAAATAATAAAAAATTAAATATGGGCTACTCAAGGGTGTGATTAGGGGTGAAGTCTCCGCATATCATGTGTATGTCTTTGGTTTTGTAAGATCGGTGTGTTGGGTTTGAAAAGTCTGGTCTACTAAGGGCTGGAAGCGGTCACTCAGCGACGAGTGATCGCTAGTTCGAGTATCGAGTCGTAGTAAACACGAACATCCACTTTCATCATTGTACCTACGATTAACAAAATAAAACATAACTAAAAAAGCAGAATACGATATAACCATGAACTTCGCCAGCTGTTACAAAAATCGATAACACACGACCGCATATATGACTAAGCCCTTAATCCCAGAGTCTTATTTTCACCATTACAAATGGGTCGGATTATTATTATTCACCATAATTGAGCTCAGGGGACTAATCCATTAATCCCGGGGATTATATCTCCGCCGTTACAAATAGGTCTGCCAAGTAATAATACTTCATATAAATGTCGATGGGAGATTAAGAGTTTAACATTTATTGTCGGGATATCTACTAAAAATCAATGAAACTACCCTCGTTTCTTCTCATAACTGCGGTAGGGGTGTATGGGCTCAATGCAAGTGTCTTTAATCAGTTAAAACAGGTGGTATGAGTAGGAGATATCACAATCAGTATCATCATATTCCGCACCGATTTTAACTCGCAGTATTTCGTTATTATTGTGTCTTTGAAAACGCTTGTGACTTGAAAAAGGATGATATACTATGTTATTGGGTGTGTATATAGACTGACCGTTGGGTCAAGTTGATACTTGTTACCCCTGTCAACTAATCGTAGCATTGTTGTGACTTGGTCTACTATTACAGCCGGGTGTAAAAATAACCAAAAATATTTCATAGCAACTCAATAGTCATGCCTCTATATACCTGTTTTGCGGGCTTGTCTAGAGTGTGATTTAGGAAAGTATCTTGTATTTGTGTAGACACTTTTACCGCTGTGTAAAGATATGTGTAGTACTATTGGAAAGAGTCTGTTATGTATACATTATCAGAGTGTGTTGCCTTACATAGCTGGTATAGTGTCTATATTCTGTTATGCTGTATGTTTTGTTCTAGTGCTATGTATTATTTGGAGGGAGTTTCATGTTACTGTCTAGTGGATGTTTAATTTTTTTACATCCCCCCCCCCCCCACCCCCGCTGCAGAAACAGCATCTCAACTGTCCTTAGATGTTTTTCAGCTTGTCTGCTCATTGTCATCGCTTCACATTCATACAAAAGTACAGGCTCTATGTAGTACTTAAACACTCTTTTTGTCGTTGCAATTGACACCTTTATATTAGTTAGTGTGCCGGTCTCTCTGGCTGTGGGGTTACAACACTTTCTCTCTGTAATCCCGTTTATCACGCAGAGTCTCGCAGCGGAGCGAGAACTGAGGTGGTTCGACCCCCGCTCGTGACTTGCGGATACTGAGCCGGCCGCTCAGAAAGCAATGGCAAACTACTGAGCTTAATCTTGCCAAGAGATCAACAGACAGCTGAAAGATGCTGCTGTTGACAGCTAAGTCCTGTAAAAGGATACGCAAAACATTTATTTATATTAGTTAGTGTGTTTTCCAACGTGCAAAAGACTACCTTCATCATAGTGATTCTTGTTCTAGCCTCTTAAAACTACCTCCTACCACATATTGCTGGTTTTCTTTGTTCAACAATTTTCTTTCCTTCTTGTAGTTTGTGATTTACATACGAACGATGAAAGATTAAGTCTTCAGTTTTGTGGTTGTTCAGCGGTTATTTGCCCTCAAGGGTAGACAGTTTGCCAGTAACTTTTATGTCTCAGTATCCACGGACGTCGTTTCTCAGCCATATATGGTTTTAGCGACTCACTCTCTCTTCCGGTTCTTGGACATTCACATTTGCACTGTAATAATTATCGACCAGATTCTGATCCAGACGCATCCCGTGTGTAAGCAACATCATTATTCTGTCATGGTTTACAATGGCATCTGCAAAGATTTCATCACCGATTGAAGCAAAGACTGGGAAAACTTGTTCAGGTTTGATACCGCATACTAAACTAGATAACAACACATTTTGTTGTTTGAATATTTGACTTACTTATCTAGCAATCACCGAGTTATCTACCTTTGGTGAAAGATATAAACTAAATGTATTCAATGTCATATTCATCGTCTTAGTGTGAACGTGTGTCGAGTCGACTGTTGCTGGTCGCAGTATCAAGTCGCTAGTGAGCATGCCTAAAAATAAAAATATGTCTACTAGGCAATCATCTGAGAACCGCTTATGTGCAAGTTGTGGGAAAGGTTTCACTGAAGCACGTAATCTTCTTCGCCATATTCGGAGCACCCACAGAACCAATGACCAAATATATTGGTGTCAAACCTGACGTCATCATTTTAACAGGAAAGACATTCTACAACGTCACATTACAAAAGAACATACAACACCAGGATCAGCAGCCAGTGTAATACCAACAGAACTTCAACACCTTTTTCAGTAACATTACGTGAGAGACTAGCGGCTACGAATAGGGATGTGATAGTCAGAGAGAAGAACACTAAACAACACGGGGGGGGGGGGATACGGGGTGTCAGACATTAATAGTACCGTTGGTAAGGAAGACTCCCATGTCCTCTTCAGGATCCTATCCCCACTGGTCCAAGTCTGACACCCAGCTCACGCCTGTGACTCCTAGTAGCTGTCAGCATGCAACAGCGGCCACCGCCGGGCAACAGCTGTGAGAGACTGGCTAAACCATGCGTGAGTAGCCGACTTGGTGTAAAACCAAGCGGTGAACTAGGGTATGCCTACCCAGCATGCGAAGACAGGATTCGGCAGACTGCACGGATGAAATCATTGATGATTCAACAGGAAAGGCGGTGTTTACCTGCAAAGCATTGTGGAACTTAATGAGCAAGGTATATAGAGCGCCCTGGTTATCCACTGAACCTATATTCGTCTCCAGTCGTCTTGACGTGTCTTGCCACTGGACTCAGATGGACTCAGGCGAGAGAGTGAGGTCGACAAATTACGCAAATCTTCCTCACTTTAATCCAATTCATCGCGCAAGTCATTCTTCATCCAACTTCATATATCACATTCAAGCCCTGTGGCGGTGAGCGAGCGGCAAAGCGGCAGGCGTGGGTACGCTGGCAGCCGTAGTCGCAGACCTGCACACAGTCGGCTCAGGTCATATGGTCGTCTTCTACTTACCGGAGCAGCAGTGGGATTCGGCAGTCCGCTGAGTGGCTGAGCAGCCCTCTATAGGAAATCACTGGTCACGTCCATAGCATGAGGAAGGGGCTAGAAAAGGTGCCCTAAATATTGTCTGCGCCAGCATTACCTAACCAACTAGCCGCGATTGGTAGGTACCCTAAACTGCTGTCGACATACAAACAAAGTAAAAACAGGTAAAGCTAAAAGAGCTAACCATATTCCCTGGACACTCGGAACTTGGAATGTACGCACCCTACTTGATAGAGACGGCACATCGGGATCAGAGAGGCGAACAGCACTGATTGGGAGAGAGCTGGGCAGGTACAATATCGACATTGCGGCCTTGAGCGAGACACGACTTGCAGAAGAAGGCCAAATCTGTGAAGTAGGTGCTGGCTACTAATTTTTTCTGGAGTGGAAGGAAAAGCGAGGAAAGACGCCAATCCGGTGTGGGAGTTGCCATTAAGTCGGCCCTGGTTGGCAAACTAGCTGGATTTCCGAAGGCTATAAATGACAGGCTTATGACTATTAAGTTACCCCTGCTGAAAGGAAAGAAGCATGCAACCATCGCGAGTGTCTTCGCACCAACCATCACAAATCAAGATGACGTCAAAAACAAGTTCTCGGAAGACATGCACAACGTATTAACATCTGTTACCAAAGGAGACAAACTTATACTCCTTGGGGACTTCAATGCCAGAGTAAGCAAGGACACCGCCTCTTGGAGTGGCATCATTGGAAAGTATGGAGTCGGAAATTGTAACGAGCAATTTTCTCCTCTTCCTTCAGACCTGTGCCGAACACGATCTCCTATTTACAAACACAATTTTCCGTCTTCCCAGGAGAAATAGAACATCATGGATGCACCCTCGCTTGAAACACTGGCATCTCATTGACTATGTCATCGTCAGGAGGAGTGACATACAAGACGTTCGAGTGACAAAATCCATGTGTGGTGCCAAATTTTGGACAGACATCGTCTCATTATCTCGAAAATAAATAATATACACATCGAACCACCACGGCGTTCTCAAGGGGAAAAAATGAAAAAAAAAGCCAAAAAAAAAACAAAAACAAAAAAAACAAACAAAAAACAAAAACAAAACAACAACAACAAATTAAATGTCACCCGACTAAACAGCAAAAACATGCAGCTGTCGTTTGAAAACGCGCTGGAAGATCGCCTCAAGCCAAATGCTTTAGCTAAACAGGATGCGAAAACAGAGTGGAGAGCCCTAAAGGATATAATTTACAACACTGCTATGGAAATTCTGGGTCCAGCCCTCAGAAAGCGTACAGATGATTTGATGAAAATTCTGAAGACATCAACCAATTGCTGGCCGAGAAACATCTTTTCTTCAAGGCACATTTGAATAACCCGAAGTAAACCTAAACAAGATGCCGTAAATAACATTCAGAGAATAGTGCAGCAGAAACTTCGGCACATGCGGGACTCCTGATTGAGCAACAAAGCTGATGAAATTCAAGACTTTGCTGACAGACATGATATGCAAAACTTCTACGACTCACTGAAAGCGGACTACGGTCCTCCATCACCAGGCATAGTTCCCCTCCTCAGTGCAGATGGGGGAAAATTGGTCACCGATAAGAAAGAAATCCCTCAACGCTGGGCAGAGCATGTCAGCAACATCTTAATGCAGCTTCCTTCTTCGATGATGAAACCATCAACTGCCTTCCTCATGTTTCCACTAATGATATACTTGATAGCCTGACAACCACAGTGGAACTAAACAAAGCCATCAAGCAACTTTCCAGAGGAAAGGCCCCTGGTCCTGACTCCATCCCAGCAGATATACAAGGCAGGTGGGCCGGTCCTAATAGAGCAGCTTCGCCAAGTCTTTACAAACATATGGGCGAACGAGACCATGCCACAAGATTTCAAGGATGCTTTAATAGTCCACCTTTGCAAACGTAAAGGACACCGCCAATCCTGTGACAAATACAGAGGCATCTCCTTGCTCTCAATCGCAGGGAAGATACTCGCCAGAATTCTTCTCAAACGCCTCACGGCCCACCTTGATCAAGGTCTTCTTTCTGAGAGTCAATGTGGCTTCAGAAGAGAACGAGGAACTACTGACATGATTTTCGCTGTAAGGCAGCTGCAAGAGAAATGTCAAGAACAGACCTCTGAAATGTTCTCCAGTTTCATTGACCTTACCAAGGCTTTTGATACAGTCAGCAGAGAATGACTGTGGAAGATTATGGCGAAATATGGCTGTCCACAAAAGTTTGTCCAAAAAAAGTGCGGCTATTTCATGATGGTATGCAGGCAAGAGCCCTTTCCTGTCACCAATGGAGTGAAGCAAGGATGTGTCCTGGCACCAACACTGTTCAGCCTCATGTTTTCAACCATGCTGACGAATGCCTTCGAGAAAAATGACATAGGCATAGACATCAACTATCGCATGGATGGAAAGTTGTTCAATCTCAGAAGGCTGAAAGTCAAAACCAAAACAAACAGCGACACCATCAGCGAACTGCTGTTTGCTGATTGCGCTCTATATGCCAATTCAGAGGCAGATATGCAACACAATGTTTCAGCTTTATCATAAGCCTGTGCCAACTTTGAGCTCAATGTCAGTTTGGAGAAGACTGTAGTTATGTACCAGCCAACTCTGGCGAATAATCACACGGTGCCGAATATCAAGGTGAACGGCCATAGACTAAGTGTTGTGGACATATTCACCTATCTTTGCAACACTGTGTCACAAGCTGCCACAGTTGATGACGAAGTGAATGCAAGAATCTCCAAGGCCAGCGCGGTCTTAGGCAGACTGTACAAGAAAGTATGGGACAGAAATGGAATAAGCCTGCAAACAAAGCTGAAAGTCTATTATGCAGTTGTAATATCCACACTGCTATATGCTTGTAAAACATGGGCTGTTTATCAGCAACAAGCTAGAAAATTAAACCACTTCCACACAGTCTGCCTTAGGAAGCTATTGAAGATTAAATGGCAGGACATGATCCAATACAGAAAGAGCGTCCATGCCCAGTATCCACACTCTACTAATGAAAAAATCAGATTCGCTGGGCTGGTCACTTAACTCATATGTCGACGTAGTTCTTAACTTCGTAGCACGGCCAACAAATGTGCCATTACATCTGTGATTAGGTTTTGCGATTATTATTATTGTGAAGTCATTGTGGACTCTGGGTATCGTTTGTGACGTAAATATTAATATATGTTATTAAACACCCAGAGTCAAAAGAAGCTGTGAATTTAAACTGTGTCCAGTTGACTCATTGAGTTGCATTGTGTTGACTTAAAGAAGTAGCTGTCGTCACTCCTACAGTATCCGGTGCTTATAGAACATTCTTGATGCACACAGAAACATGCATGCGTACGAGCGCCGCAATGAGAACCTTCAACCCTAAGAAAATCCATAACGGAGAGCCCGCTCATTCAAGGAGCCGAAAAGCTCATTGCGTAAAACTCAAGATGGCGGGAAGCATCAATATTACAGCTCGCTCCAGTTTATGTCATCTGCCCTGGTGGAGGCAGCATTCTCTTCCTGGCAAATGGGGCCTCAAAGTGGACAGAAATTGTGTGAATAAAAGAAGAAGAAGAAGAAGAAGAAGAAGAAGAAGAAGAAGAAGAAGAAGAAGAAGAAGAAGAAGAAGAAGAAGAAGAAGAAGAAGAAGAAGAGTCTACATTGAGTAATGAAGATCTAATGGAATGCAATCATACATTTCAATAAAATGGTAATGCTCAAGACACAAACGCTATAAGCAAGACATAAGCGTTTCAACCTGTCTAACGATAGCGAGAGCCGATGAAGATAAACAGAGTCAACTATGCCAAAGTGAAATGACAACAAAGTCTAATTACAAAAGAGAGGTAAATCACATATTATAATGCTTGAATGAGTCTGACAGCAATACACGTTCAGAATGCACACGTACCTTCATTCGGGCGTAATGGCCTAGATAGGAATGAAGATGCCTTGGCCTGGTGCGTAATGGCACACAGAGAGGTCAAGAAGCCCATGTGAAGAAAAAGGACTGTGGAATGTGTATGGAAGATATACTGTATAGATGTCCATTGCACTCATAGCGATTCTGAACTCAATCCAAAATATGATTGGGGAACGTGTGTGAAGGATGTCCAAATGAAGTTCCACAGATGTTCATTGCACTCATAGCGATTCCGAACTCAGTCTAAAACATGGTTGAGGAACACTTCGGGATGTCCGGAGGAGACATTGGAGCCCATAGTTGTTACAGCTTCTGTCCTCTGAATTAGAAAAGGAGGCTGAGACTACACGCCAGGGACCAAAAGGGCGTGTCCGACTTAAATAGTTTTGTTTATTTTGTGATGTATCTCTGAATGTCCATGTGCTACAGGTGATTATATTTTTATGAAGAAGATAAGTTATACTATGCCTACGACGACCTTATTACACTATGAGAAGATGTAAATTTGAGAGTAAAGGATGCAAGTTAGTGGCAAGGTTAACAAGAGAGAGAGAGAGAGAGAGAGAGAGAGAGAGAGAGAGAGAGAGAGAAAGAAAGAAGAGAGAGAGAGAGAGAGAGAGAGAGAGAGAGAGAGAGAGAGAGAGAGAGAGAGAGAGAGAGAGAGAGAGAGAGAGAGAGAGAGAGAGAGAGAGAGAGAGAGAGAGAGAGTTCAGTGTTCGCAACTCATGAAAGCTATCAGAAACGCTAAGACCCGACAAAGTGTCGAATTGAGTGAACATAGCAGCATAACACATATGCACGAGTGATAGTTAGAAATGGGAAATTGTAGTTAAAATAGTAAGTACATTTGGTTCTACAGATTTTCAGGTTATAGTCCAAGTGCAGCACCAGAAGACTGACAAGTCAAATTGATTAAATATTACATGTTAATTTGAATGGTTGCATTATGCAGAGTGTATCTGTGCGGACTGTTGTTTGTCGATACTCCTGTCTTTTCCACTTTTCACCTTGGGCAGTGGGGAGCGTTTTGAGTGATATTCACTGGCACAGGAACGGATCATAATGGGGACAACCCGTTGCTGTGAAGTTGGAACTGCGACTAACTGACTAACTGATGGTTGGATCGGTAAAATCAGTAAATTAAATTTAGAAGTACTGGTATACCAAAACAAAAATTGCTAATTCTTTTTAAGTCTGGCAGGGGTGAGTGCCATAGACCAAGGTCAGGTCATGATCATTCGGTATAGACAACCCACAGCTTCACGCAGCCCAGCCTGAAGATGAGACGAATGAGAATCTTGTCTTGCATGAAAATAGCGAGACAGGTCGCTGAGCAGGAGACAAATTCCCCTGCGGGTAGTCAGTGGGTTTTGAGCTACCGTCAAGTTTCGACGTAGTTCTTAACTTCGTAGCACGGCCAACAAATGTGCCGCTACATCTGTGATTAGGTTATGCGATTATTATTATTGTGAAGTCATTGTAGACTCTAGGTATCGTTTGTGGCGTAAACATTATTATATGTTATTAAACACCTAGAGCCAAAAGAAGCTGTGAATTTAAAATGTGTCCAGTTGATTCATTGAGATGCGTTGTGTTGACTAAAGAAGAAGATGTCGTCACTCCTACAGTATCGGCGGTCATAGAACATTCTTGATGCACACAGAAAAATACATGATTGATTGATTGATTGATTGATTTAGGAACCGACATCACAGCATTCAGGACATTCCCATAAGCGCTCCGTCCCCATCCTCAGCAGCCAGCGAAGAGTTCCAACACTAATAGTTCCAGTAGCAATCTGATTATATGTCCGTCTCGCCTTTCCTCCGAGCGCCGAGCGTCGGCCAGATCCCCTCGTCACACCTCGTTGTCTCATTCTTACCAGACCATGGTGCTCCATCTGCTTCTCAGAGGTGTACACGTGCTCCCACAAGGCCGCAACCACGTCTGCCCTGTCATGCATCAATACTCCACCAAATTTTGCAGAGCCAGCCAATCTGTCCGCCTTTTCATTCCCCAGCACACCGGCATGCCCAGGAGAAAAGATCCAGGTGATGCTTACTACCCGTGAACTCCGAAGCGAAGCAAGCCACTCTGCACGAAGCCTACCTGTTCTCACCCTTCTCAGCATGCTTTCTGAGTCAGTTACAATCACAATGTGTGTATGTATCGTGGTTTCTATCCAGCGGAAAGCTGCACTGACCGCCTCCACCTCCATTCTTAAGCTATATGTAGTGTTATCATACGCCAGGCTCTCCTGCACTAAACGCCGACCATTAGTTTTTGCCAAGAACCCCCAGGCACTTCTCCTACCTCTCAAAACTGACCCATCCGTGTAGATAATCACATCACCCGGGCGTATGAGCACCACAATGAGAACCTTCAACCCTAAGTAAATCCATAACGGAGAGCCCGCACCTAGCGGGATTGATTCAACAGCCGGAAAACTCGAAAATGTGTCTAAACAAATACCTGATACTTTCCTAATGCACACTCTAGACAAGCTTTTTTTTTTTAGCATATCCTTTACAGGACTTAGCTGTCAACACCAGCATCTTTCAGCTGTATGTTGATCTCTTGGCAAGATTACGCTCAGTAGTTTGCCATTGCTTTCTGAGCGGCCGGCTCTTATACCCCGTAAGTTACCGATGCGATTCGAACAACTGCCTATTTGAACAGTCATCACGTTACCGACGAGAGTATACGAGATTACGGAGAAAAGTCATAACCTCAAAGCCACAAAGCCGACCTAGACAAGCTAGCAATACAAATATATAGAGGCATGACCATTGAGATGCAATGAAATATTTTTGGTTATTCTTACACCCGGCTGTAATATGAGACCAAGCCACAACACAGCTACAATGAATTGACAGGGGTGACATTATCAACTTGACCTATTGGTCAGTCTATATACACACCCAATAACATAGTATATCATTCTGTTTCAAGCCACAAGCGTTTTCAAAGACACATGAATAATTAAATACTGCGATTTAAGATCGGTGTGGCACATGATGATACTGATTGTGATATCTACTACTCATACCACCTGTTTTAACTGATTAAGGACGCACACACTGAGTCTATAAACCCCTACCGCAATTATGAGAAGAAACGAGGGTAGTGCTAATGATGTTTAGTAGATGTCCCGACAATAAGTGTTGCTCGCTTGCTTGGTTTAAAAACAAAAATTCCAAATTCGGCCTCGTTTAACCTCCTTTCTTCACCTGTAGTTATTGTTGAGGTCCGTGGTTTTATTCACCCTGATTCGTGTCTTTTGCGCTTTTACGAGTTGGTCCTGATCCGGACTGTTTTTATTGGCTTTTGTGTCTGTGACGTCAGCTGGGGGGTTCGTGGCGACTGTCTTTTGTGCCCGTCTCCTCTGGTAGTGCCTTTTGTTAGTGAAGGATGCTGGTTCATCTGGCTTGACTGGTTGCAGTCCTTATAAGGACTTTTTATTTTGGTATTTTGCCTCCTTTTTTGTGTAGAAGCTTTTCGATGTTTTTATTTTCCTTCTTGATCATGTTTTCACTTTCTACTTTGAGTTTCTGTTGCCTTTCGATTTCTTCCTCTGCGGTCAGCCATGGGATAATCTCTCCGTCTTCTATATAGTACTCGAAGTCGATATCACAGTCATAATATACATCTGGGTATTTTACCGGTTTCCTGAGTTTCTTAGGCTTCTTTTTTTCCTTTTCTTCCCAGCGCCTTCTGAATTCCTGGCGCTTGAATTCCTGAATCCTTGCCGATTCTTGTAGCTCCTCCAAGGTAGGTCCCCGGGGCCTCTCCGTGTCGTCATCAGGGTGCTCATCTCGGTTTTCTTCGGATGTCTGGAGGGATATTGGTTTCCCCTTGTATGTCTCGGGTGTCGTGGTCGCGCTGCTGGCTTTAGCTTGCGGTTCAGACTAGGTCTCTTGGTTTTCATCTTGCAGTTTCTCTGTGGTTTCTTGTGTGGCTTCTGTTGGTTTGTTTTGATAAAGTTCCATTTCAGCTTTTTGCAGTTCTCGCTCTGATTTAATGGTTTGTAGGATTTCTTCGTTCTCCTTCTTTATCAGTGCCACATGTTCCACTTCTTGCTTCATGTTTTGATGGATCTCCTTTATTTCAGCCAGCAGTTTCTCATTGTCGCTGGACGGAGTCGGCGTCAGCAGTGCCTTGACTTGCTTCTTCAACTCGTATATCTCATATTGCAGTTGATCTCTTTCAGCTTGTGATATACCCGTGGCTGTCTCGCACCTCCGCATTGCGTCCTTATATGGCGTCTTTGTGGTGATGGCGAACTTTTAGACGTCTCTGTGTCTTTGAAGATACGGACAGCCAAAGTATCTTGCTTTATGCTTGCAAAGGCAGTTGGTGCACTTTTTTATTTGTCGTTGGGTGCCAGGAAGTTCGTGTCCAGCTTGGCCAGAAGACATTCCATGAAGGCGTGGTGATCGGCGCAGTACCGGCAGATCTCCATCTTACTGCGACATGCTGCTTTGCTGTGGCCGGCCCTCCGGCATCTTGTTGATTGATACTGAGGTCGGAATCTCGTTTCCCCCTCTGTCGTCACCACCACCAAGGTTGTGGGAATCTTGGAGTAGGTGAGGAGCCGCTCCGCCTTCAAGAATCAGATGTGGAGATTCTCTTCTCGAAAATGCTTCAGGATTTCTCGTCTGATAGCTCCACTTGGATACGCTTGACAACCCAATTGCTTGTCGGCTAGTCGGTGTTTCTGACTCTGGTGTCTTTCTCCTCCCTCTGCTTCTCAGTAGATTTGGCTCTTGTTTGTGGTGAGTTGTCGTCGTCCTTCCTCGTGGTAGCTTCGTTAGAGGTTGCTTAAGGTTCTTGCTGTTTGCTGCAGCTCGCAGGTAGATTATCTCCAATCGTCTTCTTGTCGGCTCCCACGCTGTACATCTTGGCTGCCACGTGTATTTTGGTGTTCTTGCAACGTGCCATTTTCCCCTGTATCAGGCTTATTGACTTGTTCAGGTGACTTGTCTTGTTAGCGCTCGCATTAGCGAATGACGGCGAGTTAAGCCCTTAATCTCCCACCGACATTTATATGGAGTATTATTACTTGGCAGACCTATTTGCAACGGTCGAGATATAATCCGCTGGATTAAGGGAAAAGTCCCCTGAGCTCAATTATGGTGAGTAATATTAATAACCGGACCCATTTGTAATGGTGAAGATAAGCCTATGTGATTAAGGGCTTAGTCATATATACGGTTGTGTGTTATCGATTTTTGTAACAGCTGGCGAATTTTATGGTTATATCGTATTCTGATATTTTAGTTATGTTATGTTTTGTTAAGCGTAGGTACAATGGTGAAGACGGTTGTCCATGTTTACTATGACTCGATACTCGGACTAGCGGTCACTCGTTGCTGACAGTCCATTGGACGCAGACCCCCTCAAGACCTTAGTAGACCAGACTTTTCCCACACAACACACCAACCTTACCAACCCAAAGACATACACATGAGATGCGGAGACTTCAACCCTAATCACACCCTTGAGTAGCCCATATTTATTTTTTTTTAAATTTCCCGACAAAAAACACCGATCTTAACAACCAAAAGACACAACAAGGAGGGGCCAGTGACGTCACTATACATACCCCCACCACCACACCTCCCAAATAATATGGGTAGACCCATCCCTTAGTCCAGAAGTTTTTAAAAACGCCCGCCAAAACACCAATCTTAACAAGTTGAAAGGGGGTGGGGGGGGGGGGAGTGTTCAAGTTTAAATTTTTTTTAAAAGGGGACGTAATATTACAAAAATTACTCGATTTATTAACGAGTTATATCCCATGTACCTCCTTCTTTGCGCTTACTAAAAAAAAACACACAAAAAAACTTATCCGGATTTTCCCGCTCCTCCTTCTTTGTTCTTAGTAAATTGTGGAGACTGCCACATTTTGGAACAGGACGAGCCCCTATATAACTACTATAGTGTTTTTTTTTTTTTTTTTGCCCCAATATAAACATCCATATCTCAGTAACCAACTGAGGGAAAATTATGAGATTTAGTATATAACCTTATCATTATGTCCACCCAACAAAAGATTTTTTGTTCCGGAGATTTTACAGCAGATTTCAAAGTTTGTTTATATGCGGTATATAATTTACGGGTCTGAGATGAAATTCATAATTTTAAATGTATTACAGCGTAGCCAGACAATCAGCGCTACGTACGTTGAATATTGTACGTGTTTTGAAGGGATTGGTCTTATGCCAACTCCCCGCGTTGTTCAAACTAGGACTGTTCAGAGGTGTCTCAAAATGTGGGTTATTTCAAGAAACCTGATTAATTTGTGTGTTTGTTTTTTTTAACTTACCACTTATCGCTAACATTGAAATGTCTGAATATTTTTCAATGGGATTTAATGCAAAATTGTACACTTCAAAGAATCGCTATGAATTTGTACACATATTTTTGTCAAGAAGCTGATCGCAGGAAACTGTTTTATACTATTACAAATTCCGAAGAAAAAAAAACAGTGCATGCATTGGGTTTGAGTAAACGGTAATTTCGTCGATGGGTGCAAGAATCTGGAATTAAACCACCACGCAATAACAAAACGGTAGGTAGAAAGATTATTGTAGACAGCTTTGACAAAGATGTCATAAAGCGAGCTATTATAAAAATGCTTTAAAATGTCGCTTAAAATTGACAGGGTCGACTTCTTTGCATCGGGTTCTATCCCATATGGCTCGGTCTCTTTCCGCAGCGTGGAAAGCATCGCACAAAGCACGAACTCCGCAGCTCTAGCGACGACCCACAGAAGTCTTCGAAAAATTTAACTCGTGAACCGAAGGATGCGGCCCGGAATCGAACCCACGACCTTTGGAGCCCGAGTCAAAAGGCTTGACCACTTCGCCAAGGAGACTCCTAAAATTATACAAATTTTGGTGCTGGATACCAAAGAAACAGTGACTGTAAGAAAACTTAGAGTTTGGTTCAGAAAGAACAATAACATAGAGCTATCCAAAACAACTTTGTGGAAAATTATAAGGACATTATCTTCACTATTTGAAAGTACATGGGCGGTAGAAATAATCTTTGCGAGCAACCTCATTTAGGAGCCATGAGAAGCATATACCTACGTGAAATAAGGGAAATGCGCAAAGAAAATTATGGCATAGTGTGTTTGGATAAAATGTGGATCAATGCGCACCACACAAGTGTTAAGGAATGACAATCAGTGCATGGACAGATAAAGCAATATGTGCCCACTAGTATAGGACAGCTTTTGGTCATGGCCCATGCTGGTAATACGCATAATGGCTTACAACAGAATGCTGGGCTCGTTTTCGTATCAAAGCATACAGACAATATGGATTATCATAAGATGAATGGTAATGTATTTAGAGATTGGCTCGAGAATACTGTGCTTCCACCCCTAGATAGACAGTCGTGTCCAATTATGGACAATGCATGATATCAATGTTGTTGCCCAAGAAGACAAAATACCCACAGCATCGAGCACAAAGGGAGCAATAAAGATATGACTCCGAATGGAAAACATACCATTTCCAGAAACGTATTTCTAGCTAGAATTGTTGTCCCTTGTAAAACAGACGCCAAAAAGCAAGAAATATCAAATCGACAAGTTGATAGAAGAGCATCGTCATGGGTGCTTGAGACTTCCGCCGTACCATTCTCATTTTAATCCTATAGAACGTGTGTGGGCTAAAATTAAAGGACAGGTGGCAGCTGACAATACTATATTCAAATTGTCTGACGTCAGGATACTAATCCAGTCCGCGCTATTAAATATTGATAAAAGTTACTGGACAAATGTGAGGACCATGTGTTGAAAGAGGAAGAGGATTATTGGAGAAAGGATGGATTGAATTTTATGCAACCGAGAGCAGTCATCAACCTACTGGAATCTCAGACACAGATTAAGGTCTGAGCAGATCGCAGACCTTAATCCACGTGCACACCAACTGGGATATTTTGCTACAAATATTCAGAAGAATAGCAGGCCCTAAACATTACAGCATCAACATAATGTCAATGGCAACAGTTTGTATTCCAAAGTGATGAATTTTCAATTCCGCAAGCCCTCAGCCGTGACAAACAATTGTAATAACACACACACACACACACACACACATACACACACACACACACACACACACACACTAAACGCATTGAATACCAACAGAAGAGTAATGTTGCGGTGGAAACTGACATATTGTGGCATAACAAGAAACGTGAGAGCACACACGTTGTCAAATTAGGGGACAACACACGTGCATACGAATCAATCTATAAACTTCAATGAAAAGAGGACCAACATCTTGGTCGTTAAGAAGAAAGCCCACTACAGAGACACTGACAACTATTTTCATAGTGCAAAACAGGTAATCATGTTCCGTTTTAACGGTAAACAGCAGAGTAGACAATCTTTCACGAAGACTAAAAGCGGCTCTGTCACCCATGTGTACGTGTGAACAACTACACAGACAGCTGAACAGATCCTTAAAAATGGAAACATGATGACTAAATTGGGGTATCATTTCTGGTCACTCCATACGCACATTAACGCACAGCTATTTGGAAGCTTTCACGAACTCAATATAAAAAGCTAACACGAATACTTGTGTACACATTATTAACCAGCAGCTGAAGAAACAAGAAGGAAATGAAAAATAAGATAAGAAATATATTCCTCCTACTTTCCTGTCAATTTACAAATTATTTACCCCATGCCTCTGTAAATTCTCTGTCTTTACTAATATTACACATTGCACCCCTCTCGTGATTCTCCGTGGTGAAGTGGTCAAGCCGTCTGACTCGGGCTCCGAAGGTTGTATGTTCGATTCCGGGCCGCGTCCTTCATTTCATGAGTGCATTTTTTCGGAGACTCCCGAGGGTCGTCGCTGGAGGTACGGAGTTCGTGCTTTGTGCGACGCTTTCCGCGCTGCGGAAAGAAACTGAGCCATATGGGATAAAAACCCGGTGCAATGCAGCCGACCCTGTCGATTTTAAGCTACTTCTTTCATTGCACCCACTCCCATACGAATCCGGATACGCCTTGTGTGTCATCTGAATTGGCGGGGCTTTCATTACTGTAAACATAAATTTGGTAGCGAGAAATCACTAGTTTTTCAGTAAAACATCAAAGAAATGTCGCCGCTTTCGATGATTTAAGTTGCTTTTGGACCTATCAAAGACGTATTCCTTGGGTGGGGGGTAAATATAAGACGGCTGGAAAAATTTCATACCGATGCAATAGACAGTTTTCAAAATAATTGATCGTGAATGAGGGCATTCTTTTCGGGACATACTATAGTGGTCCATGATCACTAATACAGTCAGCACCAGGCGTGTTCTTTGCATTAATTAACGCATTCCTAAACCTTTTATTAATAAGTATGTAGTCACTTTGGTTAAGTTTTGTCTACGGGAGGGAAAGACTGGCTACCTTGTCCTTCGTGTCCTCATGATTACAGAAATAGAATGGTTTTAATACTTCATACTCCCACTGCAGTATTAGTATAGTTGGCGCATTTCTAACCACATTTGTAGTCCAGAGCCACCGAATTATCGATTGATTTTCCTTATGTAAGACTAGTACTCCTGAATCGATGACGTCACAAACCGGCACCTAGATTATCGATGATTAGAGGGGGTAGGGTTGGGGGTTTGGTGGTGGTGAGAAGTGATGACGTCACAAACTGGCACCTCCGATTAATTAATTTCTTCTCCTTCTTCTTTTCTTCCGACCCGGTAGTGAGACAGATGTAGACATGTTTCTCCCGAACCGGTAGAGAGACAGGTGTAGAAACGTTTCTCCCGACCCGGTAATGAGACAGGTGTAGAAATGTTTCTCTCGACCCGGTAATAAGACAGGTGTAGACATGTTTCTTCCGACCCGGTAGTAAGACAGGTGTGGAAATATTTCTCCCAACGCGGTAATGAGATAGGTGTAGACATGTTTCTCCAGACTCCGTAGTGAGACAGGTATAGAAAGGTTTCTCCCGACTCGGTACCTGTAAAGTAAGATATTCACGGTAACTATTTTATATCGCTTCCATCTTTATCTTCGAGCTCAGAAACCAGCAGGGTGTCCAAGACCGGTACTGAAACATCACGTCTGCGGAGAGGCATATTCGGATGTTTCCAGGTTATAATTCGGCACAGTATGTACAGACCGGGTGAGATTAGGTCTCTGTCTATGTTGGTAATGTTTCCTTAACAGCATACAATTTATTGGCAACAGACTCTAACGCAATGCCCAAAGGGAAATCAAAGTATTCATTAAATACAAATGTACCAGCAACATTGTAAATAAATATTATCAGAGTTCTGGCAATCTACTTATGCAACTTTTGTAATAAGCTAACTTTTCGTAAAATCGACCCTCGTTAGCCAAGAAAATTGTAAAATTGGCAAACTTGGTGCCAATCGTTACTTTAAAATTGATTAATGTTGTTCTTTAGACTGGCCCTGTGTACAGTATAAATTGTAAACCCACGATAGTCGTTAATTTGAACCCAATATACACACAATAAATGCCCTGGACACGAATGCTACAATCATTGCTTTGTTCAAAAGTTAGAGTCAGTTACATCGTCTTCATTACTTTTGTATCACATAAAACAGGCAGTTAATTCACGGATGAAATTAACTTTGATCTAGGCATACAACACGTTGTCAATTATAGGGAAACGCCCGAAACAATTTCATTATCCGAGTTCGGAGTATATTTCAGGTACAGGAGGCGACATGAAAGCGTTGAAGTTAAACTCTCAATAATATAATGTGTTTGAACGTGAGATCGGGGAGATTCATTTCTGAAACATCATTGCTACATACCGCAAGTTCTAGGAAGCGACTATCTGTTCTGTTTTCGTTAAAAAAATATTCCGTTCAACCCCCAAGAGTTCTCGCTGACCATCATCTTCCATGGACTGTGCACAAATTTGACCTTGATCAATAACCCTCAACATTTCATATTGCACACCTCACATGTATTTCTTATATAGGGGCTGCAGTGCTACTATTATTGCTTAACCTTTCACCTCATCTCTCTGGGGGAATCTGCAACAGGGTTTCTACTGATAGGGGCAGGATGCAGTGGGACACATATTCTATTTGTGGTTGTCTTTGTATGACAAGTTTCCTACACTCTAGTAAGTAGTGAGCAATATTATTCTGCTTCTTATATAATTCACATATGTCGTCCTTTATAGCGAAGAAGGCCCATCCAAGTTGAAGTTTGAGTAATTTCCTGTTACGAGGAATTTTAAGATCATCTGTTCTCTCACAGTTTCTCGTTGGAACACTGAACAATTTTGTAAGCATGTCTTCCCCTCAAGCTTTGATTCCACATTATAGTCCATTCCTCGGCTATACTTTTCTTAACTGCTGCTATTATATCATCTTGACTCTTTGGACTAGTTAGCTTTTAACTGATTCAGTGCCAAACAAAAAAGTAGGTTTAGACCAAACATGGTACACAATCAAATAAATGAACACGTTTTAAAATGTATATTTCCGTTCGCTGAGCATTGAAATTGTGGAAGATACCACGAAACAAAACAAATAACAAGCTTAAAGATTAAGCACAACCCACTACTGGCAACGCTGATCGTATTCATGTACGAAGCTAAGATCTTGTCCACGTCAGATTGGAATCACAAGACTCGAGTTTCGCTCTCGTCTCAGGGAGTCTCTGTGGCGAAGAGGTCAAGCCGTCTGACTCGGGCTCCGAAAAGTGGTCAAGCCGTCTGACTCGGGTTCCGAAGATTGTGGGTTCGATTCCGGGCCGCGCCTTTCTCTATTTGAGTGCATTTTTTTCGGAGACTCCTGGGAGTCGTCGCTGGAGCTACGTAGTTGGTGCTTTGTGCAACGCTTTCAGCGATGCGGAAAGAGACTGAGCCATATGGGATTTAAAAAAAAAAAACCCGTGCACTGAAGTTGACCCTGTCGACTATTAACCGACTTTTTTAAGCTCTCGTTTAAGCTCGTCAGTAGTGCATATCATATATATCCCGGTGACTGGATCCGGGATCGAACTCCGGATCACTGGTGTGTGAGGCGGGTGTGTAACCATTTGACCACGCGGCTCACGCTAGACGCGACCAAATTATTACACTAGAATATCCCAATGTCATCCATCGTAAGCTGTAGCGCAAAATTTGCCCGACCGCCGTGACCGACATCCTTCAATCGTCGTGGCCCCGAATGATCAGGCCGTCTCGATCTGGCAAGGCACACGAGGCGCAAGCTCGCTGGATACTAGGCGCTATATATATATATATCAGTTAAACAGGAAAGTTGTGTTAACTGGTCATTCCTCTATTCGAGGTAGCATCAACATGTCCCCGGAACAGCTGATTGCAGCTTGATACGATGGTACTGCAGCCGACAGATAGTTGTTAGTTATGTCCTCACATAGAGATACTGTCTACAATCACCGACCATTATGGTCACTGCAAAGAAGGAAAGCTAAGGCCGATTACCGTCTTTAGACATTCCTTGTTAACAAGAATCAGACTAAATTGATTAGAGAAATTGACGTAGATAATCAAGATGGTTTGAACACGTAATTTGGAGGAATGAACTTGAAAACTTAGTGACAACTGGCAAGATTGATGGGAGAAGAACAAGAGGAGAAAGCAAAGAGATAAATATGAGGTTGGCTTGTCATACAAAAGTGACAAACGTTTGTGTCGTACACATAAATCGCTGGAGTTAAAATAGCCACTATTGAAGAACAAACACATATCAAATTGTGCTTTGCTTGAGATGTCAATGTCAGAGACAATAGCCTTACTGCGGAATCCATGCGATGACACCGCAATGGGGAAGTTTTTGTGTAACACCAACGTTTATCGTTGGCTGGATTTTGCAGCTTCAGTTTTATATAGGATTTTCTATGTCCAGCCCCACGCCAAATGTTCGTAGTCGCCTCTTGCGGCGTGCTTGTTAGGTTACAGTGTTACTATTTTTTTGCTTCGTATACGAGCCCTGGTAACAAAGAAATAGAGGGAGACATAAAAACACACGAAGAAGAGAATTAGAGGCATACATTAGCAATATGAGGACATGTAGGCCTAGCGAGCTGCGGAAAATAAAACGGCTTGGCCTGAGTTGGTAATGTGCTCCATTATTTAGGGAATAACGGACAATCGCAGCAAAAGAAGAAGCGTTTCTAAGAGGCCGTATCAATGTCAATGACTTAGTAACCGTCGAGCATAAGCCTATATTTCCTGCTGCTGAAGCGTTACCTCACAACGGACAAATAACTGCGCTGGAATACCCTCTACATTCTCCTCACCTTTCATGATCAGCAAACAAGTTAAAGTCACATTTGCGAAAACACGCATATTTCCTGTGGCAACATACGGATGTGAATCGTGGACTATTTCACAACACTATTCAGAAAATGTGTGCTTTTGTACTTAAATGTTACAGAAATGTAGGCACTTTGGCCATATTAAACCTCATGATCTGAGGCCAACTTACAAACAAAAATTGAGTACCAGACCATTTGGATAATTTTCTGGAAATCGCGTGGCAAGGAAAGGCGGCGGGGAATAGAATTGACACCTAACATATCGTGATGTAGAATATGTAAAGACCTAACACTTGACACTAATCACTATGCTCCAATTATTGTTACCTATTTAGGGGGCTGAGTGGTCTCGAGGATGGTGTCCACCTCGAGTGCTGGAGGTCCCGGGATTTTTTTCACGTGTACTTCTAGTAACAAAATGTCCCCTGGTCTCTGGGTAGTGAGATCGGACGCCGTAAACATTGGCTGTGTAAATGTATCTTATCATCAGCTCTCCTCTTGTTCTCTCTCTCTCTCTCTCTCTCTCTCTCTAATATATATATATATATATATATATATATATATATATATATATATATATATATATATATATATATATATATATATATATATATATATATATATATATCATTGGCACCTTGCCGTCTTGACAGACGATAGTTTGTGCTTTAAAAAGGCATAATAACTTTTAACTATGGCGGTAGCGAGTGTGACTGATAAGGCCAATTTGCGCTGTAAATGTCCGTTCACAGTGGGTGCATGTGAACACGTGGTCATTTCCACCATCATGCACCATCTTACGTCTCAAACGCTTGGTGTGTGACTTTTCTGCAATAATTTTCTCCTTTGACTTTATTCCATTTCTGATATTTGCCCTCCATGCAACACGCTCAGCGGCGACTTGCTCCCAATGTGCATTATCAATGCCTGTATCAATCATGTCCCGCTTACACACATCTTTGTATCGTAGTAGAGGCCGACCCTGAGATCTCTTACCGATCTGTAATTCACCAAAAAAGATATCCGTTGGTATTCTACCATCATCCATCCTCCTAAGATGTCCTATCCATCTAAGTCTACGAAGACTGAGCATGGAATAAACTGTCACACAACCTGATCTTTCCAATACTTCAGTATTTGTGATTTTGTCTTGCCACTTAATACCAAGAATTCTTCGCAGACACCGCATATGAAAGCTGTTTAAGTTGTTCTCTTGGTGTGAGTAAGTTGTCCAGGTTTCACTGCCATAGAGAAGAGTACTAAGGACACAGGCTTGATAGACAAGGACTTGTTTTGGCAGTAAGCTTCCTGTTCTCCCAGACTCTTTTTCTTAACCTGTTCATTGTTGTTGCTGCCTTACCAATCCGGATGTTGATTTCCTGATCTAGGGATAATTTGCTATTTACCACTGATCCTAGATATGTAAAATGGTCTACTATCTCTAGTTCGGCGTCGTCAATAAAGATTGATGGTACCCCATGTGCACCTTGTGACATAATCTGTGTCTTCTTTTTGCTAATTGTTAAACCAAATTCAGAACAAGCATTGGAGAATGCAGATAGTAGACATTGCAATTCTTCCTCAGAGTGGGTCGTAACTGCAGCATCATCTGCAAAAAGCAACTCTCTGATCAGTACCCTCCTAATTTTGGTCTTAGCCTTCAATCTCTGAGCATTGTAGAGGCCGCCATCTGAGCGTGAGTGAATGTATATACCACCATCCTGATCACGAAATGCATATTTCAGTAGAAGTGAAAAGTATATTCCAAAGAGGGTGGGAGCTAGTACACAACCTTGCTTAACTCCACTCTTGATTTCAAATTCTTCAGAAGTTGCACCATCAAACTTGATTATACCCTTCATGCCTGTGTGGAACGATTCCACAATGGACAGAAGAGTTGGTGGGCAGCCAATCTTCTTTAGTGCCTTGAACAGACCCTCACGACTGACCAAATCAAATGCCTTTGTGAGGTCGATGAAGGCAATAAACAGTGGTTGATTCTGTTCACGGCATTTTTCTTGCATCTGTCGCAATGAGAATATCATATCAGTGGTAGACCGGTTCTGTCGAAAGCCACACTGTGATTCGGGGTAGACTTGATCTCCTAGGACTTGAAGTCTGCGCAGAACAATTCTGGCAAATACTTTTCCAACAATACACAGAAGTGAGATACCCCTATAGTTGTTGCAGTCGCTCCGATCACCCTTGTTCTTGTACAGTGTTATGATGCTTGAATCTTTGAAATCCTGTGGGACTTGTCCTTCACGCCAGCATAGCTCTATTAGCTGGTGGATCTGTATAGTGAGTGTGTCTTGCCCACTCCTGATAACCTCTATTGGAATCCCATCCTTACCTGGAGCCTTGCCAGATGCAAGTTCATTTATAGCACACTTAACTTCTGTTATGGTGGGAAGTGTGTCCAGGTGGTCAAGAGTTGGTAGAGTCTCTATGGCGTTGAGGGCATCATCCGCTAGTTTGGTCTCACTTGAGTAAAGCTCCAAATAGTGCTCTACCCATCTGTCCATCTGCTGTTTCTTATCAGTGATGATTTCTCCAGTCAAGGTTTTCAATGGTGCACTTCTTTTGATCACTGGACCACAGGCTTTCTTTATTCCTTCATACATGCTTCTTATGTCTCCCTTATCACTTGCGATTTGAATGGACTCACATAACTTGATCCAATAATCATTTGCACACTGCCTGGCAGCCTTTTGCACATCCTTCCTAGCTTGCCTAAGCTCACTCAGAGTGTTACGCGTTGGTCTTTCCTTGTTTCTTAAGAGAGCTTTTTTCTTCTTATCAATCAAGGACTGCAGAGTCTCGCTGTTGGCCGCAAACCAGTCCTGCCTCTTATGATCCACAGTGCCGTAAACCCCTACGGCAGTTTTATAAAGAGTTTCCTTAATTTGACCCCACTTTTCATTTACTGTACAATTTTCAGGTGTATCAGTGAAAGCGTCTTCAAGTTGCTGTTGAAACTGAAAGCACTTTTCAGGATCATGATTGAGTGTTAATAATATCAATCCTGAGGCTAGATTTGTGTTTAGCTGTGTAGATTCTCTTTGGTCTCAGTCTAACCCTTGCAACAACCAAAGAATGATCCGTATCACAGTCAGCACTGTGGTAACTACGAGTCAATGATATATGGTTCAGATGTTGTCTCCGTGTGATGATGAAGTCCAGCTGGTGCCAATGGCCGGATCTTGGATGTTTCCATGTGACCTTATGCATCTCTTTTGTTTTAAAAAAAGAGTTTGTAATACATAGGTCATTACTGGTGCAATGCTCCAGCAGCCTTTGCCCATTTTCATTCATGCGACCGATGTTGTATTTTCCAAGGCACACTGGCCATGAACTCGAGTCCTTGCCCACACGAGCATTGAAATCACCGAGCATATAAATCGAGTGTCGGTGCATATGCAGTAATAATGGTGGCAAACCCACAAGAGGTTGCCAAGCGCAGGGATAATAGTCTTTCATTTCCTCCTGCTGGAATTTCAATCATTCTCAGTAGCGAATTCTTCACTGCAAAGCCCACACCGTGTTGCCTTTTTTCTGCCTGCCCTCTACCCTTCCAGAAAAAGGTGTAGTTGTTTTCCCTGAGTGACCCTTCCTCAGCGAGGCGAGTCTCCTGCAGGCCAGCAATATCAATGTTTAGACGATTGAGTTCGGCATCAATCACTGCCGTTTTTCTCACATCGTCAATATTGGTCAAGTCAGTGGAAAATCCTGGACACATGGTTCTCACGTTCCAGGTTGCAAGCCGTAGCTTATATATATATATATATATATATATATATATATATATATATATATATATATATATATATATATATATATATATAAAGCTACGGCTTGCAACCTGGAACGTGAGAACCATGTGTCCAGGATTTTCCACTGACTTGACCAATATTGACGATGTGAGAAAAACGGCAGTGATTGATGCCGAACTCAATCGTCTAAACATATATATATATATATATATATATATATATATATATATATATATATATATATATATATATATAAAGCTACGGCTTTATATATATATATATATATATATATAAATTCATTCATCATGTGCCATGCCGATAAGCGTGGGTGGTCATATGATTCGCCATCTCACTCGATCATCAGTCTTGGATCAGCTCAGTGTGCTTGTCTCGACCATAACACACACACACACATATATATCATCACCATCATGTTCCTCTTGTACCTTGTGGTGTCGAGATGAAGTATAAACAGCAGGAGAGTGCCCGCTTATAGGCTTCATGTATCGATATTCCCATGGACTATGTTATTCCTTGCACCCATCGTTTACATGGTCGGCCTCTTCCTCTGCTTCCCTCTGGTCTGTACATCATTGTTTGTTGTGGTATACTGTTAGTTGGTAACCTACTTGCATGGCAAAACCATTTGACTTGCCGCCTTCTAATAAAATCTAGTGCAGCTATAACCCCCACTTTAGTCCTGATTTCTTCATTTCTGATCTATCTCTTCTTGATACATTGAGTATTCTTCTCAGGAATACTCATTTCTGTTGTTGTGATTTTTCTTTTCTCTTTTTATATCATTGTCCAGGTTTACATTGGTAACATAGAGTTGGTAGGAAGATCGTGTTGTAAAGTGCTTTCTTAGTACTTATTGATACAAGTTTGTTCTTTAATATTGGTGCCATTTGTCCAATGAGTTGGTTTACCTTATTGCATCTATTTTCGATCTCGCCTTCTGATTTGCCATTTGATATTATACTTCTTAGTTACTTGAAACTCTTTACCCCTGGGAAGGTTAACCCGGTCAACAAATGCCCGCAGAAGTCGGATATGTCGGCCTAACGGCGCTAGAACGCAGCTATGCTGTAAACAGGCACAATGCAATCACGTCCAGAAAAAAAACTCCGGATGAACGCAGAAGAAGAAGAAACTCTTTACTTGTTTCAAGGGATGTTTGTTTAGGTGAATCGCTGTTGCTTTTCTTCTGTAGTTATAGTCATTACCCCTGTTTTACTTGTGCTAATTTTCATGTTATATTCCCTATACATTTCGTTTAGACTATTCATTGGTCTTGTAATTCAGCTTCTGATTTTGCTATTAGTGCTTAGTCGTCCGCAAACAGTTCTCTAATGGTTAGATTTGCAGATGGTTCTTCTTCTGTGTTCTCGTCATGCAGTATTCTTGCTGTCTCTGTTTGGCTGGTTTCTTTACATATGTTGTCTATATATGTTATGAACAAGAGAAGGGACAGGACACAACCATGTCGTACTCCGGATCTTATGGTGAAGGGTTCTGAGAGTCCTCCAGTTGCTCTCACTATGCCTTCAATGTTGTTGTATAAGCTTCTAGATAGGTTTGTTAGATGTGTACACACTCCGTATTGTTTAAGGACTTCCCGCATATACATATATATAACAGTACACACATGCATGTCATCTATGTCTACTATACGCGGGTCTGGTCATGTCAGTTTTTAAGTAAGCGATGGCGATCCTGACTCTCAGCAGTAAGCAGATGGAAAGGATACAGAATGAAGCTATGCGCATTATTCTTGGATGTACAAGAGAAACAGCATGCAGGGCGATGCGCTGTCTTCTTGATTTTCCAACCATTGGAGACAGAATACAAATGTGCATAGCACGTGCCTACCTTAGAGTCAATGCAAACACACAACATCAATTGCATACTGAAATTAAGAAGGTAAAGGGCAGCAGGTTAAAAAGAGGAAGGTCGTGGATGGGTCAGGCCGAAGACATTCTTCAACTGGTGTGTTCACTTGAGGCCTTAGAACCTGGCGAGGAGTGTGTACAAGTGCCAACAGATTTATGTACGTCCTTTTCAATTTCATCCAACTAGACAGAAAATGTAGACAAGAAAATCCGGCTGCTGTGGAGCCGGAAGTACAAGCATTGATCTTCAAGAATTTGTTAGACGTTGATGCTGTCATTTACACAGATGGATCGGTCATTCAACGAGTGAGAAGCTCATGGGCCTTTATGGCTCAAGCCAGAGGGAGAATTGTGAAGGAGGATTCTGGTGTTTTTGCTTTGACCACAAGTAGCCTGACTATGGAAGTCATGGCAGTAAGTAAAGCAATAACATGGCTCGAGATACAGACATTCACAAGGGCATGTTTTCTTAGCGACTCAAGGAGCATGCTCACGAAGATAGAGATGGAGTGGATCTGAAGAAAGTGGTTGCTATCTCTGGAGCGGTCTTGGCTGGTAAAGATTAGTTTCATTTTCGTGCCAGGGCTTACAGGCGTACAAGGAAATGAGCGGGCTGACAAGCTCGCAGGTATGGTTACTGTGGAAGATGGACGCGCCATGGACCAGGCTGACATTCTGAATGCTCTACGAGAAGTAAATCGTTCGCAAGAACCAAGTGATGACTGTGAATCTACAACCATGGTAAGGATCGAGAACAGCAAATTAAAAGAGGGGTGGCCAAACAAGAACACTATGCAGGAAGCCAAAGAATATTGGTTAACCATTACAGAACTGGTATTGTTAGCCGCTAAATGCTGCAGGATTTACTGAGGAAGGGATCCGAGCACTTATGGGCTGAATGGTTTGATGTGCAATAAGGATGATCTGTCGACTAACTAACTAACATACACATGCATGTTATCATCATCATCACGACCATGTGCCTTGTCAGCTGGTGTAGGCGTGCATGTCTTTTTACAGATCTCGATCCTTAGTCCTCTCAATCAACTCTTCTGATGATATTCCTCCATGCCACCGTCTCAGCCAGCATCTTTTGTCCTTTCTGTTGCGATGGTTTTTCACTGCCAGGGAATTTTGTTTTAAAAACATGCTAAATGCGTTTACATAATTTTCGTCATTAATCGAGAATGCTAAGCGCCTAGTCCATTACCTCACGTTCAAGGGGATGTATTTATTAAATCTGGTGATTCCATACTTGTGTGGAGTTAATAGTGTATGTGTATGTCAGCCCAGCCAATATGAGACGAAGGTGTACCCCGTCGTATCCCTGAATTCACCGCCCCTTTCAGAAAAACAAGATGGACGTTGCATGTGATGACATCGGAGGTTTCTAATTCGATATTTGTTTTCTTACTTATTAGTTTTATATGCAATTGTTGTTGCTAAATTCTTGCACGAAATTTGCATGAAACTATAAATAATACTTATCTTTTATACTAATGTGACTGACATTCATTTATGGCAAATATATATTGTTTTACTGGTCTGGTGGAACTGTCTTGGCCGCTGTCGATGTTGAAAATGTAAACAAGTAAATAGTAGTAATTTAGTAAACACTGAACACAGTGCCTCATCTGCAACAGCAGCATTTTACGATAGTCAGTTTACTTTCTTATCGTTACTACAGGTTGATTGTGGAATAACGGTAATTCACTAGAAGGACAGACACGACACACTTTGTTTATGATTGTATGACACAACAGTCAACAGACATCTCATCATCATCAAAAATTCAAATAAATGTATGTCTTTTTGTCTGTCTTGCAGTCTTGCCGTTTATTCTGATGCCTGATGTTTCAAAAACGACAAGACATACATTTGAAACAAACATTCTTTGTGATAAGTATTTGATACTCAACTTTAGAAACATTTAGATTAACAATTGTGGCAGTCCAAGGAGTCAGCTTTACTCATAGTCATAATCTCACATTTCTGAAGCCTGATTTGTTTCCTTGTTTATAATTGTTCAGGATTCCATATTGAAAAACTAGTTCTAAGTAACATGGAAGGAGAATGGTTTTTCCTGACCTTCAGTGACAGGGATTTGTTGCGCGTCTGTGATACATCTTAAAAGTGATGCTATACATGTGCTTAGATACTTGCTTTTCTGTACTTGCCCCAGATTAATACCAATTACTTTGAGTGTACATTTTGTCATGATCCGTTTCTTGAATATTACCATTATTTCTGTCTTCCTATTATTCAAACTGATCCCCATTTTGTCATTTTCTACAGCCACTGTATCCATCATTTTCTTTATTTTGTGTGTGGTAACTTATCACTTTGTATGACTAAAAACCAGCAGACGCATTAATGTAATCGTAGAAAGTTAGTCTGATAATGTAATGATTGCTGTCGGATGAGGATTCAGTACGTGGTTTCATGGCTTGCAAAGTGAGGGAAAGATTAGCAACCTATTCCTCCATGCATTCAAGCCTACAAAATGTTGGCTCTTTACCTCACTGACCCATTGTGGGTTCCTGCTTCAGGACAAGTTTAGTTAACCAAACATCAACATTTACAGAAAAAAAAAACCCATCCAGTTTTCCAGTTTAAACCCAGGCATGCTAGTTCAGGGAATTCAAGGGCCAGTAGGCATCTAAACTGTATCAATCTCCAACATGCACACATTTTAGACAATGTTCATACCATTATTATATTACCAAGCACCTTTTTATTTCAAGTGCCTGGTACTTACAAGTGTCAGGGAAAAGTTACAACAGCAGTTAATGGGCCCCTGGAACAGCTGTGTAGAATCTGCACATTGATAAGAATGTAATTGGGCTTCTAAGATTAGACAACTCAGCATCTTTGAGATCTACAACCACCATTTTAGGTCATTCAGTGTAATATCTACCAGTCTGAGATGCCTCTTCTGCCGCTTATATTTTAAAGTCTTGCCAATTGCATACTGTTGACATATTCCGTTTTCATTGTGAACCACTTCCTTCTGACAGCAAGTATTGATTTTGTTTTCACTTCATTTGCTGCCAAATCTAGCTGCCCACTGGGCTTTAAACCAAGCCTTAGGCCAGATTTCTAGGAGCTACGGCGTTCACCATTTGTAGGTGAGGGTGGCTGGAGCTGTGAAGTCAACATGAGTCTAATAATCATTCCACTACCTCATTAAAGTCCTGTTTCATGTGCTGAAACTGTTAGTGTATCATGAAAACATTACAAATGAAACTTACTTCTAGTAATTTCCTAGCTGTAATGGGAAAATATTATCTTTCATTATTTTCAGAATGCAGTGGCAACAATGACTCAAGTACAGATGTAGCGAAACAGAGCTTAGCAAATGAAGCAGTAAATCTATTTTCATTTATAAATAATTTATCATTAGCAATGAAAAAACTATTTTAAACTGCATTGTGGCATTTTTCTAGTCTCACCTGTAATAGGGGAGCTGCAGTAACACAGTTGCTAGATGCTAGCCTGCTGGTCCGGTGGTCAAGGGTTTAAATTCACACTAAGGCAGATTTGTTAAATTGACCTGGGCTCACAGGATGGTAAGCCTAAAATGATACAGGAAACCTCAGTTATCGAGAAGTTTGAATAAGACGATTTATCACCCCGTAGCACTTAATCAGTTAAATACATCAAAATTATATATTGGCATATGAAGTATATACATTATCATCTTGTGAAATGCCAATAGGTGTGGGTGGTCATGATATGCCATTTCACATGGTGATCAGAGTCTTGGATCAGATCTGTCTTCTTGTCCCAATTACGCCATGTGATCAGGCCATCCAGGTATTTAACTCTTTACCTTCCTCTTGCTCTCTTCCCATCAGTTTTGCTAGTTGTTATCACTTAGTTTTAAAGTTTATTTTTCCTCATAATGTGTCCAAAAAATCTTGACTGTCTGTGTCTAATCTATGAAAATGAACTTGAAGAAGTACTTATATATGTTGTTAAATTCCTAATTATCTTTACATCTTCCATTATTCCTGCCACCTACTCGCACTGCACCATTTGAGAATCACTGTTTATGCCACCATCTCACACTGCACTATTTGAGAATCACTGTTTCTGCCACCTTTTCACAAAGCACCATTTGAGAATCACTGGTGTAAGGCAGAAACTAACTTTGATTACTAGCTATATGTTTTCATATGGTAATGAGCGAACACTCATTGGCACTCAGTGGCGGACGCGCCATGGACCAGGCTGACATTCTGAATGCTCTACGAGAAGTAAGACTTTTGCGAGAACCAAGTGATAACTGTGAATCTACAACCATGGCCAGACTGCGAGAACAGAAAATTAAAAGAGGGGTGGCCAAACAATAACACTACGCAGAAAGCCAAAGAAGATTGATAAACCAGCACAGAACTGGCGTCGTTAGTCGCTACACGCTGCGGGATTTGCTGAGGAGAGGATCCGAGCACTTATGAACTGAATGGTTCGATGTGCAATGAGGATGATCTGTCGACTAACTAACTAACTAGCTAACTAACTAATGAGTGAACACTGCTGAAAAAACAGCAAGATTATTTATGTAAACAACAACTATAAAATGAACTGGTAATTTTTCTAACCTGCCTCTCTGCACAGACATTAAACAATGGTACAGCAGTTGATGGACACAATCAGGAACTGCGAAGCAGACCCCAGGATGTCTGTGCCCGAGAAGTGGCAATACAAGCCAATGATTATGACATTGAGAGGATCTCAAGTTACCTGCCAGCTCGGAAAAGATATATCCCACTTAAATTTAGGTAATTGTTACTATTATGTTTTCTCGTATGTTGTTATATTTTAAGTTCATTATTAAATATATATCAGTGATTTTGAACCTGCTTTGAGTCCATGGCTTCCCTGACCAGGTACATTCTTTCTATGACTCCCTATGCAATAATAGGTAAATACTAGTGCTGTTTTGATATTCTTTTTTTTTTAGCAGTGGGTCTTTGGAAAGGCTTATTACAATGTAATTTTTAAATTAGTTTAATTTAGTTTAGTTGACGGCTCAACAGTCTGGAGAATCTCAGCTCAGTGCACGAACTCCGTAGCACCGGCGAGGATCCTGAAATACTTTGGGTAGATTTTTAACTTGAAACTTTTGCCTGGGCAGCACCATTAGGCTACTCTTTTTCGATTTCCAACTGCCAAGCAATTTTTTTATGTGCGCAACAATACACACAGGTGTCCGATCTCACTATCCAGAGATCAGGGGAAATTTTGTTACTAGAAGTCCATGTGAAAAAGTCCCGGTCCTCACCGGGGCTTGAACCTGGGACCTCCAGCACTCGAGGCAGACACCATATCCCCGAGACCACTCAGCCCTCAATTTTTAAATTGAATTTTTAGAAGAACTTAATTAGAAAGTCTAAAGATGTGTACAATAAAAAATTTACACAGAGTTCACTTTGAAAACCTTTCCTACAAAACTAGAAAACAGCACAATTAAATTAATTTTCAGTTACAAAAAGTGAAAAAAATATATGCACCCACCCAACACACCCTTGACCTCCCAGTCATGGTTCCCCAGGGTGCTGTGGCCTACATGTAAAGCACTGAGATACATCATTAATTGATGCCTAGAGGGTCCTTCAAACAGGGTTTATGTGATTGGAATTGTTGAACCAGATTTGCCATGTTAGAGTTTTATTTGATTAGTGCTATTTAATGCTTATATATAACTTTAACAAGTATGTCAACAGATAAATTTATCAAAGAAAAGTGAACAGTGTAACTTCACTGCCTCTTAATATCAATCCACACCATAGTTACAATTATTAATGTCATTACATACCATAGTTACAGTTCTTAGTGTTATTATACACCATAGTTACAGTTCTTAGTATCATTATACACCATAGTTACAGTTCTTAATGTTATTATACACCATAGTTACAGTTCATAGTGTTATTATACACCATAGTTACAGTTCTTAGTGTCATTATACACCATAGTTACAGTTCTTAGTGTTATTATACACCATAGTTACAGTTCTTAATGTTATTATACACCATAGTTACAGTTCTTAATGTTATTATACACCATAGTTATAGTTCTTAGTATCATTACACACCATTGTTACAGTTCTTAGTGTTATTATACACCATCGTTACAGTTCTTAGTGTTATTATACACCATAGTTACAGTTCTTAATGTTATTATACACCACAGTTACAGTTCTTAATGTTATTATACACCATAGTTAGTTCTTAGTGTCATTATACACCATAGTTACAGTTCTTTGTGTTATTACACACCCTAGTTACAGCTTGTCATTACACACCATAGTTACCATTCTTAATGTTGTTACACACCATTGTTGCAGTACTTAATGTTGGTACACACCATTGTTACAATACTTAATGTTGTTACACATTATTGTTCAGTACTTAATGCAGACATTTATGTTTTACTATTTTCAGTGATTATCGTATATTTGCCGGGGGATCTCATGTTAAGGAAGAGGTTAAAGAAGAGGAAGATGAGGATGTAACTTTTAATCCAGATAAATATGATAAGAAGCCTTTAAAATCAAAAAGTGGAAGAGGAAGAGGTAAGTTTTTGGCTGCGCAAACAGCTGTTTGTTGTTATAAAGACACTTATCTGTTAATATTTTCAGTCAATAAATCTATGACAGTTGGATTGGCCTATTAGTCAGGCTGTTGAGTGACAGCCAAATTTGTAAAAAGCCCCACATTAACACTGTCATCATATGCATTGCCAGCATTCATGGGATTTCCTGCTTTTCCACATACTGCAATCTCTTAAACAATGTATCAGTTCATGTGCTGATCCTGTTGAGTGACAGCCAATTTATAAAAAAACCGTACATTAACCATTAATATTAAGATATATATTCATAATTAATTCATTCATCGGCACCTTGCCGCCTTGACAGACGATAGTTTGTGCTTCAAAAGGGCATAATAACCATATTACCTATGGCGGTAGCGAATATGACTGATAATGCCAATTCGCGCTGTAAATGTTCGTTCACAGTGGGTGCATGTGAACACGTGGTCATTTCCACCATCATGCACCATCTTACGTCTCACATGCTTGGTGTGTGACTTATCTGCAATAATTTTCTCCTTTGTCTTTATTCCATTTCTGATGCTTGCCTTCCATGCAACACGTTCAGCGGCGTCTTGCTCCCAATGTGCATTATCAATGCCTGTATCAATCATGTCCCGCTTACACACATCTTTGTATCATAGTAGAGGCCAACCCTGAGATCTCTTACCCATTTGTAATTCACCAAAAAAGATGTCCTTTGGTATTCTACCATCATCCATCCTCCTAAGATGTCCTATCCATCTAAGTCTACGAAGACTGAGCATGAAATAAACCGTCTCACAGCTTGATCTTTCCAGTACTTCAGTATTTGTGATTTTGTCTTGCCACTTAATACCAAGAATTCTTCGCAGACACCGCATATGAAAGCTGTCTAAACATTTTTCTTGGTGTGAGTAATTTGTCCAGGCTTCACTGCCATAAAGAAGAGTACTAAGGACACTGGTTTGATAGACAAGGACTTTTGTTTTGGTAGTAAGCTTCCTATTCTCCCAGACTCTTTTTCTTAACCTGTTCATTGTTGTTGCTGCCTTACCAATCCGAATGTTGATTTCCTGATCTAGGGATAATTTGCTATTTACCACTGATCCTAGATATGTAAAATTGTCTGCCATCTCTAGTTCGGCGTCGTCATATACATAAGCCATTAATATAAAGTGGCAGGAAAAATTGGAGGTGGTGGCAAACTTTGAATATCTTGGGTCATTAATTACCAACAATGGTGACCCAATGAAGGAAATTAAAAGACGAACATCTATTGCTCCTCAGAAACTAAAACCACTGAATAAATTGTGGCGTGGGACAGATAGATCTACAAAAATTAGATGTTAAGAACATTCGTCTTTCCCATTGCAACATACACTTGTGAGACCCGGACACATACTAAACAAGCTGAATAGCGTAAAAATGCCTTTGAATATAAATGTTAAAGATGGGTTCTAAGAATATCTTTGATACAGAAAAGAACAAATGCGTCCATACGACAAAATCTTAATATTGAAGTAGGTTGGCTACTAAAGATGATAAAACAAAGAAAATTTCAATATTTTGTTCACTTGAAACGTCATGAAAGTTCAGAGAGAACAGTTATGGAGGGGTATATGCCTGGGAAGAGAGGAAAAGGAAGGCCAAAGAGAAGATGGGTGCAGGATGTGACAGATGATCTCCAGATGGGTGTATCTGACGTGAGACATCTTGCTTATGACTGAGAAGTTTTCCGGACGGTTGTTATGGGAGCGAAGTTCTGCAAAGGACATGCTACTGAATGAAATTAATATATTATCACAATCATCATGTGCATTAGCAGCATCGATGGGCTGTCCTGATCTCCAAAAGAACGTATAAGTTCGTGTGCTGATACTTTTTCATGCCATGTTTAACTCCTGTTAAGATTCTTCTTTCATTGTATCTCTTCCCCCAAATCTGTCCAGTTATTACAAATACTTGTAGTCTAATTTTTCTCTCCTCAAAATGTGAAAAAAAAAAAATGTCAACTACCTCTTTCTGATGTTTGTGACAAATTTTCTTTGAGTTTTAGCTTCTTTCAATACATTTATATTACTCATTTTGGCTGTGCAAGGTATTTTTAGAATGCTTGTGTAAAAGAAAAAAAAAAAAACAATTCTCTGACTTTTAATAATGTTTTTGTTTGATTACTAATTGTCCAGGATTCGCAGCCATATATTAAAAATGATTATGTCTAAAATTCAAGAATTCCTTTTTGTGAATTCCTGAGACAGGACTTATAATGCATAATCTGTGTTTCATTTTATAAAATGCATTCTTTGATTGTCTTATTCAATACTTTTTTTATTATACATCTCCCATCTGATGTTATCCATGTAGCTAATTATTTTAATTTATGTGATTGCATTACATTAAAACCATTGATTTTAATTGTATATTTGGATATGGTCTGTTTCTTTGATATCACAATGACGTTTGTCATCTTTATTCAAGCTGCAGCTCTTTTTCATTTTCTATCATCATGTAGCAAATGCTGTGCAACACATCATTCTCATTACAAATTGCTGGACAGATTCTCAGTTCTTTGCATGTCATGCCCAAGATGTTTTTAACGTCTTGTGTCCTCTGTTGTTTTGGTTGACCTCTGCCTCTTTGTCAAAGACCCATGCCATCTATTACAGTTATTTCTAAACCACAGTGACATTTAATAAGGTCAGATTATTGAAGTTACCGAGACCTGATGCTGTTTATGAGCCAATATGTTTTAGATCTTTAGGTTAATTTTATATAACCACTGTATATTTACATAGATATTTAAAATTGTCAAATACAAACAGAAACATGGTGAAAGTAGCATTATTTGATTTTCTACTGTCTTCTTCTTCTGCACTTTATTCTCCATAGGGCCACAGACCCTCAGTAAAAGCACATCAAGCCGTCCTATCTTTTGCTATCTCCTGCAGTTATTTTCTGCTTGACCTTGCCCCAATACTGTCTCAGTTCTGAGTCCAGCAGCAGTCATCTGGTAAATAGGTACTGCACTTACCTTGATAGGGGCCGCAGTGGCATTTTAGCTAGTAATATATCATGTGAAATAATGTCAGTGAGAACCTGGAGTCACAAGACAACAGTGCCTGATAGAGAGGTCACGATGTCAACCTCACACTTTGCAAAATGTTGTGGTTTCAATTAATGTTACTTTATTTCTAACATCATGCCAACATATTTGCATTTTTTCATCCCGTACATAACAGGGAGACCAAGAAAGAATGGTTCAGAAGGTCAGTTGTTATTTTGTTGTTATTTTGTTGTTGTTGTTGTTGTTGTTGTTGTTGTTTTCACCTGCTTGCTTCGAACTAATGTGTAGTCCATACACACCACTTCTAGTAGTCCAGGACTGAATTTTGCGTGTGGATTAGCTTTCCCTATTACCAGTGTACCTCGCCACCAGGCGGACCCACTCAGATTTCAGAGGCACTTATAATTTACGTCCCCAAGTCAAGGACGAGAAGTCAACATTTTAGTCCAACTGACAGATGTAGGGCTTGAATCCCTTACCTCAGCATCAGCAAACCAAATATTTAAGAGCAAAGGCTCTTATCCATTCAGTCATGCTGACCTCTAGTAATGATTTGATACTGGTGATGTTGTTGTGTTTCCATTGTATTGGTTTGTTAACAGTGCTGTCATATAATGAAATGAGAGATTGATAAGCTGATGATGCTAGTAAACTGAATACTGACAGAGACAGCATGAGGACTGACAAAACAACCAGTCATCACGTTGAGGTGAAAACCCTGTTCTGCTAGGACAGTAGGGGATGAGAATCTGATAAGACAATTACAGGTTTATTGTCTGGTCTTGTATTGTCATGTCCAGCTTTTTTGTTTCAGTAATTAATTAGATAGTAGTGTTGTGCAGCCAGTATATTTGAGCTATTTTCACCTGCCTCGTGACTCTCTAATGCTTGACCTCTATCATCTTCATTAACAAACCGAAAGATCAAAATGTGTATTTCTGTTTTTCATGACATTCATGTTTTACAAAGAATCTTTGAAAATGGTGTGCTGCATAATATCTAAAAAATCTCTGTTACTCATTGAAATTATGAAGCATTTTTTCCTGCAGGAATAAACCAAGAACGAGAGAAGAAAACAACCATAACCAAAGTTCCCACAGGTTTCAAGTGTGGCATATGTGCTCGTATTTTCTCATTGCGAGGTCAGTGCCTTTTGTGTACTGCCATCTTTGTCTGTTTATATCAATTATCATAAAAGCATATTAATTAAAAACTATTCCATTCAATGCTTTACTCTTTTGTTCTAATTCAGAACTTTGAACACACTGATCCCAGGAATGCTAACCTGGTCAAAAATGCACGCTAAAAGTCGGATGTGTTGGCCTTAGGGTTTCGACCCAAGGGTGCCTAACCAGACACACCGCAATCACATCTGAAAAAACACTGCAGATGAACGCAAAGAAGAAGAAAGAACACACTGATAAGCTATGCCACATTAATCCTGTGCTGCCATCTAATGTAGACAATACTGGTTAAAATCACAAGCATATTCTGAGAACCAAAAAAAAAACAAAAAACATGTATTTCATTCAGTGGAAGATATAAAGTAAAGGTAAATTAATATAAAAAACGAAGCGTACAAGGAGTGTCATTAGTCAGCACCAAATTGGCGCGGTTAATAACTGTACACTCATGGATTTTGTGCTGAGGAGAATGGAGCACCTATGAAATGTGTCTGGAGGGCAATGGTGATATTTCACACTGAACTGAATAGAATAACAAGAAATGAAAAAAAAACAACACATACACAAGTTTGAGATACACAACAGCAGTCACAAACTACTCAGAAACTCACATATAGATGATTAAATCTCGCAGATACAGGCAGTCCTTTGTGATTTTCAAAACAGTTGGCATAGCATCTGTTGTGACGTTGGTACCAGCTTTGGCTTTGTACACATTGTACTCACCTTTTATATGTGTAGCATTTAGTGTTAATCACATTTTATATGTGTAGCATTTAGTGTTAATCACATTTTATATGTGTAGCATTTAGTGTTAATCACATTTTATATGTGTAGCGTTTAGTGTTAATCACATTTTATATGTGTAGCATTTAGTGTTAATCACATTTTATATGTGTAGCATTTAGTGTTAATCACATTTTATATGTGTAGCGTTTAGTGTTAATCACATTTTATATGTGTAGCGTTTAGTGTTAATCACATTTTATATGTGTAGCATTTAGTGTTAATCACATTTTATATGCGTAGCATTTAGTGTTAATCACATTTTATATGTGTAGCATTTAGTGTTAATCACATTTTATATGTGTAGCATTTAGTGTTAATCACATTTTATATGTGTAGCATTTAGTGTTAATCACATTTTATATGTGTAGCGTTTAGATTTACTCACACAGACAAGAATTAGAGCTTTCATTATGAAAATTGAAAACATGCAGTTGGGCCTTGTGTTTAACAATAATGCATCATAACAAATACTTTATTATCAAGTATGACGCTCTGAGTGCTTGCAATCAGTATTAACATGAAAAATACATTCACAGGTATTGATCACCACTCACAGTGAGGCAAGGAAAGCCGTAGAGATTAATGTCAGGCTATCTGCTTTTACCTATACTTCTTTCCTTTCCCTTCTATTAGTGCCATTCAGTACCTTGGAATTTATTTCTCATACTATTTCAGTGGCCTCTAGGGTTTGCCAGCAATGGCTGTTATTGAGAATGAGGTGACTAGACAAAGATAAGTTGAGCCAGTAATTTGGGTTAATGAAGAGTGAAGTCATCACCAGGAACATCAATTTAGGATCTGTATTCTGTCCATTTGTAGGAAATGCCAAGGCTCATCTTATTACACACACAGATCAGAAGCCATTTGCCTGTGACTTTGAAGGATGTGGTAAACAACTCAGAACCAAGGAGAGCTTGCGGAGACATCAGCTTAGTCATTTGGGTACATATTGTTTCATGTTGTTGCTTTCTAGGTTTTATATAGCTGGCAAATGAAAAGAAACAAGCAAGAAGCAGGGCACAGTGGGTGAGATAGCATGGGTGCTGTACTGAAATAATTTCTTCCTTTTGATAGTAATTTTGAAGGAATGGTTCACGGATCCGGATATTTTAACAGACTTAATAGATCTTTAAATAGGTTTTGGAAAATAAACAGAGCAAAGAATAATACTTAAAGTAATCAAAAAGCGGAAACTCTCATGGCTTGACCACACCCTAAGATATGAAGAAATACCAGAGTGAGTAGTGGGCAGCACAGTAGTGGGGAAAAGAGGAAAAATTAAACCAGGAACATTTATAAAACAAGCATACACAGATCTATCAGTGCAGACATACAAGGAATTAAAGAGCTTTCATCTATTCTGTTTGTCATCTATGTTTAACTGATTAGCATGTTTAGTTTCATATTGTCTTTGTCAGCTTGTTTTTAGAAAATATGTATCATGAAACTTCAAATATTTTTCATCTCCAAAATATTCTGTTAAAAATATTGATAGACCTCATCTTCTTTTGTTATTGTTAGTTATTTAAATCAGGTTCCTTGTGTTATAGTTGTGAAAATGCAATAAATGAAGCGTAATTAGTAAGTATGATTAATAAAACGTGACCAGAAACTCAGTACGGGTTTGTTGCATATAAAGCAACAAGGAATGCAATTGTTTGCTTTATCAAAACTCATGGAAAGATCCATACAGACGCAGCAGGACCAATATTTATTATCATAGACTGTTCAAATGCTTTTGACAATGTAAAAACATCAAGGCCTTTTTGACATTTTGCATGAACTGAATATAGATGGGAAAGATCTAAGGATTATAAAGAGTAAATATTGGGAGCAAAGATCCAAGGAGAATTTTTATCTATGGAGAATTTTAGTGAATTCAAAGCAATTAAAAGAGGAGTTAGTTATTCAAATATATGTTTTATCATCTAATCTTTTCAACATTTACAGCAGGAAAATTCCCAGAAACATGCACGTTTCCTGAGGGAATTGAAGTTTGCAGCCATAATATAAATATCCTGAGATAGAGTATAATATATGTTTAATTACAGAATCTGAAAGTAGTCTGCAAACCATTCGAGACAAGGTAGTGGAGGAGAGTGAGAAGAGTGAAAAAGTGAAGTTGCGTATCCTTTACTGGATGTTAAAGTAAATTGCAGCATTTTTTGGCTGTTTATGATTTCTTGGCAAGTTTGCGTTCAGTAGTTTGCCATTGCTTTCTGAATGACCAGCACTCATACCACTGTATGAAAACCAACGCAAGAGGTCTGCCGCCAAATCGCTCGCAGCTGTGTTTCGAACATGTGTCTGTAACCACTTCGCCACAGAGCCGGCGAGCGAACCTTAGCAAAACTGAATGCATGGTATTTTCCAAGAAAGCACATTTTCCAATATGTTTTATGTATTGTAAATAGTAAAAGCATGCAATTCAAACAGTCCAATTGTTGTCAATATCTAGGCAATACAGTAACATCTGACAGAAGGTATGGTACAGAGATAATGACAAGAATTGTCATGTTTAAAGATTCCTTGACAAGAGGCAGGAGTCTCCGTGGGGAAGTGGTCAAGCCGTCTGCATCGCGACCTGAAGGTTGTGGGTTCAATTCCATGCTGGGTCTTTTGGTTCACGAGTGCATTTTTCTCAGAGACTCGAGGTCATTGTTTGAGCTACGGAGTTCGTGCTTTGTGTGACACTTTTCGGCAGGCTGCCCTGCAGAAAGAGACTGAGCCATATGGGATAAAACCTGGGGCAATGAAGTTGATTCTCTTGACTTTTATGACTTTTCCTTGGCAAGAATAAGCAATATCATGAAAAAGGGATAAAAACACATGAACAAAAATTCACTTTCTGCAAAGTTCTGTTCCTCTTTATGGATGTAAAAGCTGAACAATGAGTAATGAAATGATGAATAAGCTTGAGGCAGTGGAGATGTGTTAAAAAAAAAAAAAAAGAATACTGAAAAGTGGGCAGAAAAGGAAACAAAGGTTCAAGTATTGAGAGCTGTAGGTGTTACAGGATCACTTATCAAAACATAAGGAAGAGATAAATGACATTTTTGGGCTACACCAGCAGAAGAGGTGAAATAGAGAAATTAGTCTAATATGGAAAATTTTCTTACTGACCCAACTGCACTAAAAGTGTTTGTCGCCTCGTGTATTCTCATTAGGTTTCTTGTTTCTGTTGACTTCTTGTGTTGTTGTTGCTTGTAACCAAGTTGCACTTGGGTGTTCTTATATTACAAAGATTATAATTATCAGTACTATTATTTTTAGTTTTTTTTAAAAACATTGTCTTGTCCTCTTCTTCTCACTTGCTGTATCTTATCCTTCACTTCCCTCTACTTATTTCTTTTAGTCTCATGCTCAGTGCATATTCCCACTCTTAATCTAACAACCTAACTTATGATTTTGTTTATGGTACTTCATTCAGATGTGTGTTACCATAAAGTTTTCACTTGTATCTGTGTATGTCTTTACTTCTGTTGAACTTTCCAGTTACATTTTGTGTTCATTCCACCCCTTCTCCCCCCCCTCCCTCCCCCCCCCCCCCCTTCTTCTGATGGTCTATGTTGTGTGGTGTTAGTGATAATATCTGTGTACAGTATTCTGACTCATATACTACCAGTCATCCTTCTTAGGTTTCCATAAAGTTTTTGGTTTCAGCCAAATGCATTCTCATTGATGCTGTTATGCCGGGCAGGCCTTTAGTTAGTGTTTAACAGACATTTTGTCTGCTGCCACACGAACTTTGATCCACAGCACCAGTGTTTAATTTGTCAAAGAGGTGATACCTGAGTCTGTTGTTGACTTACAGATTATTACTTGTTCTTTTCTGAGATGGTCATAATATGGGTTGTGGTGTCTAAGGTGTGTGTTTTTCCATCTCTTGTGGTAGGTGTGTTGTTTTACCTTCATTGTCAGACATTAATATATTTAATCTGGAGTAGTTTACCTCCCATTGTTTCAAAGACCCCCATTTACATGCTATTATGGTATATTAGAGACTTAGTACTAGGCCATATTTTCATAATAGCATTGAAATTAACAGTAGGTACATTTGAGCAGATATAGAAAACTAATGAATGAAACATATAACATGGAAATTCAATAAAAGACAAAAATCTGTCTTTATTTTGTGAAGCTTCCTGGCCATATTTTGCATTCATTTGTTTTCCATATTGTTGTGACCAGCACACTCTAGGGGCATATGCCAAATATGTTACCTCCCAGCAGATTTTCTGGTAGCCCTTTCTGGAGGCCGGGACGACTCGGAGCCACATCTTCTTCTGCTGCCTTTCATCTTCCAACGAAGCATAGGTCCTCAACCAATCATTTGTAGACTTGTTCATGATTGGTTGGATTTTGCAGCTACAGGTGTCGATGGGGTGAGGTAGCCAGTCTTACACCGACTTTCCTTCCTTGCCTCTTACAACACCGTGAGCTACAGTGTTAAACCATTCTTTGCTTCCCGTATTGGCACTGGTAACACAGAGATGGCTGAAGCATATGGTCACGAATAAAAACCAACTTCAAGAGGGATTTGAACTCGGGACCTCCAGGCTGGCAGGTGTATAAACTAGCCAATAATCCTAATCCTACAGTAACGCCTTAAAAATTATCCAGTTTGAGAAAATTGCATGTTCTTGCCAAATTTTCATGTTTTATCACGTATTTTGTTAAGAACCATAACACATTTCTGATGGACAGGAATAAAGATGTTTGAATGTTCCGAGTGCAAGAAAAAGTTCAGCAGTAACGCCAGCCTGCAGGAGCACATGGCCAGACACACAGGGGCCAAACCTTTGTCTTGTAATGTGTGTGGCATCAAGTTTCGCCAGCTGGCTGTGCTCAAGCGCCACATCGCCACTCATTCTGATGATAAGCCATTTGTGTGTGGGATTTGTGGGAAAAGTTTTTCCATGAAGGTTTATCTTCGGTCGCACATGAAAATACACACAGGTAACAATTTGATAACTTCTGAACTGTGACAGTTTGAGCACTGTTTTGTACTGTGACAGTTTGAGCACTGTTCTGTACTGTGACAATTTTAGTACTGTTCTGTACTGTGATAATATGAGCACCATTCTGTACTGATGCAATTTGAGCACCATTCTGTACTGTGACTATTTGAGGACTGTTCTGTACTGTGACAATGTGAGCACCATTCTGTACTGTGACAATGTGAGCACTGTTCTGTACTGTAATCTTGAATTACAGTTAACAAGGTAAAGGACCCTTGTACGTGCCTTGAGTTGTATTGCATGTACGGTGCTAGCTATATTTGTTGTATAGACCAATCGGCTCTCAATGGGTCATGTGATCACAATCATGCCAGCTACCTTTACTTTTGAGGATAATTCCTGGTACCTATTTCCTGCCTGGTTGACCTGGTAACCCAGGTTCAAGAAAAAAAATAATCTGCAATGGTGGGGATGTAAACACATGACCACCAAGCTAGCAGGTAAACATGTTAGTTATTGGATTATTACAGCTCCCTCATCTTGAATTGAACTAAGATAATTTATTTTCTAACCTTAAACATCATGACACTCAATAGAGGGATTATTTTGTTGTTGTTTAATTTAATCAGACACAGAAAAGAATAAATTATTCACAATTTTCAGTTTTATGATCAACAGTTATCCTGTTCTCGCCATTTATCTATTTTATTGATCAGATTACAGTGATCCATCCATGTTCCATGACCACTCCTGGATGAGGGTGTTCAACTGCCAGAGGTTTACTTGCGCACAATTTGTGCATAGGGCCTTCTTATTTTCCACCTTTGTTCAAAGATACTTTTATCTCGAGTTAAATTCACAGCAAGAATAAAATTGTGTATGACCTATATGGCTTTGGAATTAAAATAGGTAGCAGGAGATTTGCAAGGAAGTAAAGGTGGCCAGTGTGATACTGACCACATTACCCATTGAGTGCAAGTTGGTCTAAAAATATAGTTCTAACACTATATATATACCCATTGAGTCTCATGGAGTCAAATGGAGTCATTTACTTACCATGGCTCTGGTATTGATTTAATTTCAAAATGGGTCTGAAATATATCTGGTACAAAATAGATGGCTAACATAGTAATGTCCCTTTGTTTGTGTTCTCTTTTAACCAAAAATATGGACTTAGGATTGATTAACTGTAAGGAACACCTTCATTGCACTGTGAAAGTATCCATTAATGCTTTGATCTCCTTCAGATTACACTGGGATTATTTTAGTGCACAAACTCCATGGCAACAGCAAGGATTCCAGTATTTGTGTACTATAATCTACATATGCTATACATATTCTATTTCTAGTAGATTTACACATTTGAAATGCTGCCAAAACAGGAGCTATTCATCCAACTCATAATGGTGTTTAATCTTTGAAGTTTTCACACTGAGCTCCTATTTTTCATTTTTCTTCAAAAAAAAGCTAGACAATAGAAAAAATATAAAAATGTAACTTTGAAGAAGATGGAAAAGCATATAAAAACCAATAATTTTTAAAAGACCTGAGCAAAATAAAATCCATTATCTGCAATAATAACATATACTATATATCTTAATTATAACCTCGTAGGTTTGAAGAGGATATTATCTTTTTAATTAGAAAAAAAAAAAACATCCAATCAGCTATTATGAAGTAGGTGATTAGTATAATATCATCAGATTCCCTGAAAAAGTAGTCATGAAAATGCGGTTTTCTCATCTCATCTCTCATGTCATCAGGTTCCTATTGTGTCTTGTGGTCTTGAGGTGAAGTATAAACAGCAGTATAAATGCTGATTTCAGCTGGATTGAAGTGTGCTTTTCATGCTACAGGTGGACACCTATCCAAAGCCCTCTGATCTGACATATCCCGGGATGTCCCAGTGATGGAAACTTTATTGTTTAATTTGTCAGATACAAATCGATGCAAGGACTTTTTTAACATTAGCCCAATGACTGGGCTGCTCTTGTGTTTATGGTAAAAATTTCATGAAGATACCTAGGGACATCCACATAGAGCTCATAATGTTCAAGTCGATAATCTCATAAATGCACTTAGGCACCCCTCTGTTAGCCAAAGGGTGAAGATCAATTTCCTGCCCACCAGTAAAAAGGTAGCACTGGAGAAATTCAACAGCACATTGTCCCAAGAGACAGAAACTGAGCTCAAGCACACACCACTAGAAAAGAAATTAGAAAGGCTTGAAGAACTTGTGTACCACCACTGCCTGTGCAAATTTAAGGTCATTGGGAGGGGGAAGATTACAAGTCAGCAGGAGAGCAGGGGACAGAAGCTAATTGAGGAAGTGAGAGTGCAGAAAACAGTTCAAGACTGCTGATGAGAGATGAGAAAGACTTGTGTGGCAACACCTCAAAAGTAAACATAATGCCCTCTGCCGCACAAACTGGCTCTGCAGGAATAGGAAGAGAACGCAGAAGACATGAGAAATGTTCTTTTAGGTAACCATTCCAGTTTGTGAGTTTTGTTTCTAGCAGCCACGATCTGGCATCCCCAGAAAAGGGAAAGAAGAGCTAAAAGAGCATCTGTTGAAAGTGTATTCAAATGACCAGAGAGAAATCCTACTTGGTGAGATGGAATGTCTATTGTGGCCAGAGAAATTAATGGTTGGTTTCAATGTCAAGTCTCAGTTGTGGAGGAAGATTGTGGCAGTGGTACTTGGGTGGGCCCAGGTCATGACTCACAGGTGTCTTTCTCCTGTAATGTATCCAAACTCTGTACACCATCTTCAAGACACATGTTCAAAGTGTACAGAAGTGAGCCCTGTGTAAAGAAGGTAAAGAGGCCGAAACATTCATGGCAGAGGGACAATTTTTGATGATCAGGAGTTTCCTTTTGTTCTTGCTCCACAATGGAGTTCATACTACTATTACTTTTATCTTGTTATAAAAGTCTTGTTTTCTCCTCACATTGAATAAATGATTAGGTTGCATCTGTAATTCTTCTTGTTTTGTTTCAGGGGAAAGACCATTCACTTGTGAAACCTGTCATAAATCATTTGCCCATGCATCTGATTTGAATCGTCACAAAATTATACATACAGGTAAGAATCTTTTTCTTTGTGTATTTTTGTGTGTGGTAATTTGCTTGATGTCTTTTGTATTTTCCAGTTAGCAAAAAAAGCTTTATTTAATATTATTATCTGTTTGTTTATGATTAGTTTGCTAGTTAAATACATTTTTTAAAACATAATTATACTAATATTGTACCTGCGCTGGGCTTGGGAGCAGAGAATGAATTTCTCAATTTCCCGACATACTGGGTCGAGGGTTCAGCTGCAGACAATTTGGAAGCAGACTGTCATACATTGATTTTAATGGTATCAGCGTCAGCCGTTCAGAAAACAGTAGCAAATTACTGAATGTAAAGATTGTCCAGTAAATCACAAACAGCCGAAAATGCTGGGGTTGATGGAGATGTCCTGTAAATAACATGCAGCCTACTTAAACTATTAGTGTTATAGAACTAAAATGTATAAATATGATAGGAGTCTTTGGACTAATATTCATTAATTTGTGCCCGTGAAGAATAGAACTATAAGGTGTATTTTTAATGACTGTGCAGTGTTTGAAAATATTGCCGTTCCAAGTTTTGTATTCACCTCTATAAAGTTCATGCAACATAATCGGTAAATACAAAACTTCGAATGGCAATATTTTCCAAAAACCCCACAGTCATTAAAAATACACCCTGTAAAATGGTATGACGGAAACAATAATAACGAATCAAGAGGTGATGAAAATATGCTGGTTCTGGAGAAGTCACGTTTCGAGACAACCTGACATGAGTGAGCACTGTAACTAGAAAGTTTTTTTCTCATGAACACACAGGGCAGATGAAATAGAGGAAAACATAAAAACAAATGGAGAAGAGAAATAGAGATAGATGAATAATATGGGGGGAGCATGGAGGGAGCTGCAGGAGATAGCAAACAGTAGGACAGCTTGGTATAAGTTGTTTAGGAGCCTTTGCTGCAACTGGGAAGAACATACAGAAGGAGAAGAAATCTTCCAATTGAATGACTTGAATACAGGTCAGACTTGTAGAAAGAAATGTATTGTTTACGAGCAGACTTGTACTGGGCATCCAGTACATAGAGTTTCTGTTGAATAAAACTTGTGTGCTTCATAGGAAAGAAACCATATGCATGTTCAGTGTGCTCAGTGCGCTACAGTGATGCATCCAGCAGGAGACGCCATGAGCGAGAGCACCAGAACAAACCACAGTACATGTGTCATCTCTGTGATCAGTACTTCACCCGTGCCGGGCAGCTGAGAAGTCACCACATGAGGGAGCACAACTCAGAAATGGAGACATTATTTGAGGTTCAAGTGCTGGATAAGGGATTGCAAGTAAGTAATAACAGTACAATATGGTAGCATTTGTTTGTAGCTTCACAGTTTTGACCCCTGTATGATATTATGCTGACAATGACATGAGTGCAGTCAGACAAGGGTTCAGTATTAGCTCTCATCATTTGCTATGGGAGGAAAAGACTGGCCACCTGTGCCTCTGTGTACTCAGGCCTACACACAAAAAAATGGTGTGTGTGGGTGGGAGGTGTGTGTTTGTGGATGGGGGATGTGTTGTTGGGTGGGGATGTGTGCATGGGTGGGGAGACGTGTGTGTGGGTGGGGGTGTGTGTGGGTGGGGGATGTGTAGTTAAGGGATGGGTGATGGGTGACTGGGGGTGGGTGGGTAGAGGATGTGTGGGTGGGTAAGTGTGTGTAGGTTGAGGGATGGGTGGGGGATGTGTGTGTGTGTATTTTTTTCTTTTCTAAACCACGTTTTCACGTCACATTCAACTTCGGCGTCACTCACGAAATATCTTCTGCAAAGGTGGGTTTTCAGTGGCCTTAGCCCCTAGCGACTTCCTGTAAAGTGGTGCATAGCTGGGTAGAAAAAAGTTACGAGGGTGAGTCAATAAGTAAGTCACACAGTTCTGTGGGATGGCAGGTAATGAAAACAAAGCACGCAGTTCTATGCAGCCGATTTGGGAGGACTGATAAAATCAATGTTTTGGGAAATTATATTGAGAAATAAAGGGACAATGTATTTATAAAAATAAACTGGTTTCAAGTTGTTATCATATTTAGTTATTTTTCTACAGCCATTTGTGACTACTTATTAACTTACCCCTCATATTATGCCATTGTTAGTGTGCATGCTGGACAAAAAAAGATAGAATTCCCTTATATCAAAATATCAAAATAGAAACCACAATATTAATTTTCAATGGATCACAGAGATAAGGCAAACTTGGTCCCAGATATGTTGAGCTGAAGTTCAAATTTGTCATCTGAAAGACAAATATGACAACTTCATTGTAAATAAATACAACATAGCTGTCCCTTTTAAGAACAAGAATCAAGAAGAATCATTATGTGTGTATACAAATTTCTGATGAATTTCATTACATCTATTTTTCTGGGTCTTTAGAAAGTCATTTATATACCAATTTAACATGAATAATTAATTGTAGCTAGACACAAGGATTCTAAAATATTCCTTGTGATATTTTATTTCAGCAAACAGATGTGGTCAGGCAAGAAGGACAAAGTGGCGATGTGGTAGTTGGTATGCCTGTTTCTGACCAGATGCTGATAGAAACTTCTTCACTGGCACAGGTAAGGTTTGTGTTCTGTTGTTGTAAGTCATATATATAAAGAGAGAAACAGCACATTGGCAGGCTGTTTTGTGGCATAGAAAAACCTAACCAATACAGATGTGTGCTACTCAAAGGTCAGTTCTGTAATCTTGATAGAGTCTGCATGTAGCCAACTGTTGTATTAGCCCTGTTGATGGCATCTAAGATCTGCATCTAGACTGCTGTTATGCTAGCACTGTTGATGGCGTCTAAGATCTGCATCTAGACAGCTGTTGTGTTAGAATCTAAGATCTGCATCTAGACATCTGTTCTGTTAGCATCCAAGATTTGCATCTAGACAGCTGTTGTGTTAGCATCCAAGATCTGCATCTATACAGCTGTTGTGTTAGCATGCAAGATCTGCATCTAGACAGCTGTTGTGTTAGCATTGTTGATGGCATCTAAGATCAGCATCTAGACAGCTGTTTTGTTAGTATCCAAGATCTGCATCTAGACAGCTGTTGTGTTAGCATTGTTGGTGGCATCTAAGATCTGCATCTAGACAGCTGTTGTGTTAGCATCTAAGATCTGCATCTAGACAGCTGTTGTGTTAGCATCTAAGATCTGCATCTAGACAGCTGTTGTGTTAGCATTGTTGATGGCATCTAAGATCTGCATCTAGACAGCTGTTGTGTTAGCATCTAAGATCTGCATCTAGACAGCTGTTTTGTTAGCATCTAAGATCTGCATCTAGACAGCTGTTGTGTTAGCATTGTTGATGGCATCTAAGATCTGCATCTAGACAGCTGTTGTGTTAGCATCTAAGATCTGCATCTAGACAGCTGTTGTGTTAGCGACCAAGATCTGCATCTGGACAGCTAGTTTGTTAGCATCCAGGATCTGCATCTAGACAGCTGTCATATCAGCCCTATTGATGGTGCCTATGATCTGCATCTAGACAGCTGTTGTGTTAACCCTTTTGATAGCACTGGTCCTGCTGAGAAATGTGGATATCTTGGTGCAAGCAAATTATGTCTCATGACAAGTGTGAATAGCCCACTGACATGACTCAGTACGTCACCAGTTCTCTGCTTTGTGCATTTTCATGCCAACAATGTCATTAATGCACTGGCCTGTTCTGTTAGATGGCCTCTGCCAAGGGATCATGCCTTCATGACTGTTTTTCTAAACCACTGACATTTGGTGTATTTAAGTTTTGAAGACATGATATCATTTATGAGTCAATCTTCTTCAGTTAGTTATCTGTTGGAGCATCATCCTTGCACTTTGGACATGTTCATGGGTGCTCAGATCCTTCCCCCAACATATGTTCATGGGTGCTCAGATCCTTCCCCCAACATGTGTTCATGGGTGCTCAGATCCTTCCCCCAACATATGTTCATGGGTGCTCAGATCCTTCCCCCAACATATGTTCATGGGTGCTCAGATCCTTCCCCCAACATATGTTCATGGGTGCTCAGATCCTTCCCCCAACATGTGTTCATGGGTGCTCAGATCCTTCCCCCAACATATGTTCATGGGTGCTCAGATCCTTCCCCCAACATATGTTCATGGGTGCTCAGATCCTTCCCCCAACATATGTTCATGGGTGCTCAGATCCTTCCCCCAACATGTGTTCATGGGTGCTCAGATCCTTCCCCCAACATATGTTCATGGGTGCTCAGATCCTTCCCCCAACATGTGTTCATGGGTGCTCAGATCCTTCCCCCAACATATGTTCATGGGTGCTCAGATCCTTCCCCCAACATGTGTTCATGGGTGCTCAGATCCTTCCCCCAACATATGTTCATGGGTGCTCAGATCCTTCCCCCAACATGTGTTCATGGGTGCTCAGATCCTTCCCCCAACATATGTTCATGGGTGCTCAGATCCTTCCCCCAACATATGTTCATGGGTGCTCAGATCCTTCCCCCAACATATGTTCATGGGTGCTCAGATCCTTCCCCCAACATATGTTCATGGGTGCTCAGATCCTTCCCCCAACATATGTTCATGGGTGCTCAGATCCTTCCCCCAACATATGTTCATGGGTGCTCAGATCCTTCCCCCAACATATGTTCATGGGTGCTCAGATCCTTCCCCCAACATATGTTCATGGGTGCTCAGATCCTTCCCCCAACATATGTTCATGGGTGCTCAGATCCTTCCCCCAACATATGTTCATGGGTGCTCAGATCCTTCCCCCAAGATATGCATCAGCATCTGACAGCTAACAGTGCCAGTTCTATGTTGGTTGATGAGACACCTCTTCTTCATAGTTCTTGTAGAATGTCAATATTCTTTCTTCTTGTTCCACAGTATTCTAAGAACTGTTCTCAGATATTTAATTTCAGAAACCTCTTTCTTCCTCTTAGTGCTTGTAGAATGGTCTATGTCTCACATATGTATGTTGCCACAAGAAAGATGCATGTTCTCATATTTACTTTTATTTGTTTGCTGGTGTAGGTTTCTCTTGCTGTTGCACCTCTGCATTGCTATGGCCAGTCTTCTTCTGGCTTTTTGTGAACAGTCACCATTGTTGTCAAAAATTCAGACATTGTAACATTTCAAATGTCTTAATTACTGATTGTAATATTTAGTTGACATGTGGTTTTGTCTGTGGGTATTATCTATTTGTTTTTGTTAGTTTTTAATATTCAGAGAAAAGTTTAATTTTTTATTGTGTTTTTAATGGGCAGGACTGTTCTATCCCTTGGCATTGTTTGAGAAATAAGCCATATATTTAGTACTTATATTTTCCTTTATCTCCATTTAATTTTGAAAAACTTTGGGACTTGGCTCATGAAACGGATGAAATCCTGTGATTGCCCTATGTGCATGAATGATCATTTCTAGCCCTAAATATTGTTCTGTGGTAACATAGTGCAGTGTGCTGGTTTACCAGTGGTGGTTGTGGTTCAATCCTCAGTTAAGGAGGGTTGTTTTGTGCCTGTATACAGCTTTGGAATTGACCTAGCCTTGAGATTTCTTTAGAAAGATATTTAGGAATGGAAGTGGTCACCCATCTCATAACGCCTTGACCTAATTTACGTTTGTGAAGTTCTGTCACTTTACACCACTGCAGCAATATCTGCCATTACTTATCATTATCATCAGTATCATCCACCTTTCATTTCCCACCAGAACAAAGACCCTCAACCAACTTACATCAAACCTTTTGTAAACTGTTTGTATTTGTATAGATTTTGCAACTGAAGTTTTCTACGAAATGAAGCAACTTAACCTCATGTGAACCCTCCTTAGCAGCCTCTTATGAAATGCATGGTAGGTTACAGTGTTACTATACTTTGCTTCCCTTATGGGCCCTGGTAACACGCGGGTAGCCATTTCCTTTACCCTAGCCTTATACATTGCAGACCTGATAAGGAAAACTCACCTGGTATCCAAGAAATACTTCTTCTTATAAGAAATTCCTCTTATAAGAGTTCAAGCACATAGTAATGTATTTACAATGTACAATGCAATTTTGTTCGTCACAACAGAAATTTGCCACATCCGAGATCACCTTAAGTGGTTTGCACTGTATTGTTTGCCTGTTCTGTTTCCATATTTTCGGTTAATGGTTATTTTTGTATGTGTTTGTCTTCTCAGTCTGCTGGTGGCAGTAACAACGATTTTCAACCTGCTCATCAAGTGTATGACCCAAAGCCTGTAGCTGTCTCAGAACCAGCAGCTGGCGTGGAAGACTTCACAAGCCTGCAGCCAGGGTGCACATTCAGAATAATTGGACGTGGTGACAGCAGTCAGATCTATGAACTTCAGCTGGAAGATGGCGGACACATTCCACTTGAAGAACTAGCCAATCGAATCAGTGTGGGAGACATCCAACTCCAGGCAAATGATGCCTCATTGACATTTATCCAAGAGGCAGACAACACATACAGTATAATTCAGCAGCCGCAGGCTAATGCTACCAGCCAGCAACCACCCGAGCAAATTGTAGATTTGTCCGAAAAATGGCAGGGGGATGCTGTTTCACAAGGACAGGTGCAGAGAACTCATCCACACAAATCCAGCCCCGAAGTAAATGAGGAACCCAACATGCTCCCTGTCTCAAAATTAACAACTGAAGACATGAACTTGGGGGTAAAACCTGAAGACTTGAACTTGGGAGAAATGACCTTAAATATTTATCACGAGGACACTAAACTTTTCACCACTATTGAAAAAACACAGACTTCACAAACACAACCAGAAACCTGGAGTCTGCCCATTAATACAAGCGGGGAACCTTTCAGCGAATCCTCAGATTATATTTACAACCCTGACCTAAATAGCCAAGACTATTACAACTGGCTTTCCACATTTACAGAAGACTGTAAACTGTTATCTTTGCCTTTGGATAAAAGCACCTTCCAGAATATAAGCCATGTGCAGAAAACACTGTCAGACTTCATGGCATCACCTTCAGGGGTAATCACTGATAAAAACAACTTCAGAGTGCTCATGAGCATAAGTCAAGATCTCTTGGATATTATAGGCAAACATCTGGCATTGATGTTGGAAAATTTACCATGATTGTTGACTATTGACCATTTTCAAAATTATTTTTTCCCATAGTGAATTTGAATTATGATGACACAAATTAAGATGCACTAAAGCATTTGTGAATCATACGGTTGTGTAAACAAAATGACATGATAGTCAGTTTAAAATTACCGTGGTAATTAGTTTAAATTACCATGGGAATATGTGTGTTGTATATTTCAGCTTGAAGGATTCATTGCTTTCTTAATTTGATGTTGAGTGACTTCTGCAGTAAGCACCTGATGAGATGCAGTGAAATATGCAAGACACTAAATTGTGCAACTTATCGTTTGTCTTCATTATGCATATTGGCATAATGCATTTGTGTGCATCATGTGTTGTACAATGGCAAACTACTGAATGTATTCTTGCCAAGAGATCACAAACAGCCACAAAATGCTGGGGTTGATTGTGACATCCTGTAAAAGATATGCAACTAACTTAAACATCCTGTGTTGCCTATGTACTGGGGCTCCTACTAAGAGAAGAAAAGAGAAGTAACTCTAACCAACCAGGCATGTTGAGAGAGGAGACAAAGGAGGGTGGGTGTGAGACTTTTTGCATGGAAACCAACACAAGTCCGTCTGCTTCCAAATCACCCGCATCTATGTTTTGAACGTGGTATCAAGGATTACAAATTGCATTCACCACAGAGCCAGCTATCTTTTCTATTACAGGCCTATTTATTACCAGTAAATGAAGGATTTAGTTACAATTCAAAATTTTTCAAAATATTCCAGCAGTTATACTGGGTGTTTGTAAAGTCTCACTACACTCTATATGTAAAACAAATTTGAAAAAAGAAGAACATGATGTCATCAAAAAATGTGCTAAAATATTCACTAAATTAATTACAGTAGTCACTGCTTTGGTCACTAATGCTGTTTTGGGGAAGCTGGAAAGTACCAATGAAGTATTAATTATAACAGGTGTTGGAAATGTCCACCACGGGCTTCAAGACATGACTGTACATGTCTCTTCATGTTGTCAAATACCTACTACATGTCTGTTATTTCTTGAATGGTAATTCTGATTGCTTCTTTCAGGTCCTTAATTGTGTATACATTATATTTGTAAACATTTCCTTTCAAGAAACTTCATAAAAAATAATCTAATGGAGTTAGATCTGGAGAACGAACAAGTTAAATTCCATGTGATATCATGCGATTTGCCAAAATTTCTTCAAAAAAACGCTGTGATGCCATAGCTGTGTGTGCAGTTGCACCATCTTGCTGGATCTATCCTTCTTCAATTTCACGTTCATTCAGCTATTCTAAAAAAAGGTTCCAGGTGCTTCATGAAATGCATTGAGATTCTTCTTCTTCTTCTTCGTTCATCCGGAGTTTTTTTTCCGGACGTGATTGCGTTGTGCCTGTTTACAGCAGAGCTGCGTTCTTGCGCCGTTAGGCTACACATCCGACTTCTGCGGGGCATTGGGATTAAAAGTGCTCTAAATATTTTATTTTGGCTATTAATGTATCCAGATAGATGCTGCTTGCTTGCTTGTGTTAGTTGGCTTGAGCTCCAACGTGAAGTCCTGTATGTCGAATGAAGGCATCCTGTTGTCCAACATCAGTGTGATGTCATACAGGACCTGAGTTTTGCATGAGTATCCGTTGTCCCATGTTTGGCTTATTGGTGTGCAGACTGGTGGTTCCTCGCCGTACAGGCAGACACTCTCCGACTTCGGAGGAATCCAGATAGATGAAACCATGCCTCATCAGAGAAGAATGTCACATCGAGAATTGACTCGCCTTCTTTAGCTAAAAATGCTTGAAACCATGTAGAGTACTTGACTCTGGATTGATTAAGACACTTTTTTAGTTCATAAATATGTTTGCATATCCTTTACAGGACATCGCTGTCAACATCAGCATCTTTCAGGTGATTGTTGATTTCTTGGCAAGATTACGCTCAGTAGTTTGCCATTGCTTTCTGAGTGGCCGGCTCACATACCCCGTAAGTTACAGACGCGATTTGAACCACTACTGATTCTCACCGTCGTCACGTCACCCACGAGAGTATACGAGATTACGGAGAAAAGTTGCTAACCTCTAGGCCAGGAAGCCGGCTTTTTTAGTTCAAACACAACAGAAATCCTGTATGGATGAAAATGTAATCATTGTTTAAGAATTGTGTGCACTGTGGTCACTGATATGTTCACTTATTGCGACATTTTCCTTAAGGACTTGCTTGGGCCTTTCAGGATTCTGTCTGGGATATCTAGAATTTTCTTCAGACACAGCAGGCCTACAAGATCGTGGAGCATCTTCCACATTTCCCTTAGCAAGAAACTAATTCAACAAATTTCCCAATAAACAACCTCCTCATCACATTATTAAATCTTTGAACAACCATCCGTGTGCATCAACCGTCATTTTGAAACACTTGTTCAGCCTCCTCCCCCCCCCCCCCCCCCCCAAAAAAAAAAAAAATCCTTACTCCATTGATAACACCATTCTGTTTGGAGTGCAAAGAATTACTTCAGCAGATGACAGCCATTCACATATTGCTTCACAATGGACCGTGGTGCACATTTTTTGACGATGTCATTTTTCAAATTTCTTCTGCATCAGTAGTTCTCAACCTTTTTTGGCCCATGCACCCCTTCACCATATTTTTAGAACGTCATTCCCCCCCCCCTTTTCGTATTTCCTCCCTATAAATCCCCACGTTAAAAAATGGAAGCTAAATTTAACATACTAATAACACATACTAGAACAAGTTTAGACATCTACATAAAACGTGATTTGTGGGTCTACTTACGCCATAAAATTAATTTAAGAAGGGTAAAGTACAGAACCGTAAAGTATGGAGGTAAAAGACAATATAAAGTAATCGGTTCTTGAAATATTCGTAATTCTTCCCCTGGAAACCCTAAAATCCCCCCCCCCCCCCAGGGAAAGGGGGGGGGGATCCCCCACCGGTTGAGAACCACTGTTCTACATACAAAGTGTAGTGAAACTTTACAAACACCTGGTAGAATGTGGATAACAGCGCTGTGGCTTGAGGTATAGTAAGACATGCATTTTATCATCACAGTCGAGTCCACTTAAGTCGAACTCGTATAAGTAGAATTTCGCTTAAGTCGACATTACTGGCTTAGTCCCGGCCATTATCTTTCTTTATCATTGTATAAAAAGTCCTGATAAGTCGAATTCGGTTAACTCGAATTTTCGGATTAGTCGAACATAAAAATGAATACCGACTATATTTCACACCCAAAAAAAATTGTTTCGCAAAAGAATTATTTTTAGTCAGCCTGGAGAACAACAATCTCGCAGATATCTCGCTACATGTCAACAATGGCGGCTAGAGGACGAAAGCTTACTACTTTAACTTTAGAAAGAAAGATTGAGCTGTTGGAAGAGGTTGAACATAGTGGGAAGAAGAAAGTGAATATAGCTAGAGAATTTGGTATTCTTATGTTAAAATCTTCATGGGACAGAGTTTTACCAGCAACTATTGCAAACTGCTTTAGACAGGCTGGCTTCTTACCTGCAGTAGATGTCTCTGTAAATGAGAATTCCACACCATCAGCGAGCAGTGAGAGCAATGTTACCGACATTTCAGTGGAGCCATTACTTGCTAGATTGTATAAAGTGTGTACGCCCGTGTGTTGCCAGGGCCCACACGGGGGAGCAAAGAATAGTAATACTGTTGCCTACCATGCATGTCGTAAGAGGCGACTAAGAAGGCTATGGTTCCGTCGCCCTGCTACTGAGAGAGTGTGTGGTGCGACACTGAGCTGTGAATTTCACGTGGAATGCTTTTGCATCTGTCCGTGGTTGTTTTTCATGTGAACTGCATGTTTGGAATGATGACAGCCGGCTGTTGCTGGATTTACTCGTTTGCCTTTTCGGTTCACGAGTGCATTTTTCAGGAGACTCCTGGGAGTCATCACTGTAGCTACGGAGTTCGTGCTTTGTGCGGCACTTTCGGTGGGTCACCCTGCAGAAAGAGACTGAGCCATATGGGGTAAAACCCCGATCAATGAAGTCTTTCTAGTGACTGCCGTTTTCATCGACGATGAACTGTATTTTTCGTGGAGGACTTTTGTGTTGGCATTCTGGCAGTGGCATTATGCACAGTGTACCTGTGTGGGCTGTTGGCTTGCCGACACTCCTGTTTATTCCATTGTTCACATGGGGCAGTGAGGAGCATTTTGTGATATTCACTGGCACAGGAACGGGGCAATATGGGGACGACCCGTTGCCGTGAAGTTGGAACTGCGACTAATTAACTAACTTGTATAAAGAGCTGAACATTGAACCAGAGGAGGTTGTGAACATTGACAATGATGTTCCTACTAGTGCCACTCTTTCAAGCACTGATATTACAGGGCTATGTATGCCAGTCATTCAACCAACAGACCCTTCCAGCCCTGACTCTGGTGATGATGACGACTTTGGGCTACAAGCATGATGCAGACTGGATGTTCAGATGATGCAGTCTCACCATTTTGTGCCTTTAAACAGGCCATGGAAAGATATTTTTCACAAGTCAAGAAGCAAAGCAAAATCGCAGACTTTTTCTTTAATTAATTTGGAAATTTTCATATGACTTTAATGTTTCGCTTTCTAAAATAATTAAACATTTCTGATATTGTATTGTTACTTATTTGTTCACCAACTGTGTTTCCTAAGTGGTACAATCATTTTACTCAATGCTACTGCATGGTATCAGTGTAATTTAGTGTAAATGTGTGCAGTCTGGATAAGTAGAATTTCTGATAAGTAGAACAAATTCCTTCTGCCCCTGTGACTTCTACTTATTCAGACTCCACTGTATATCATGTCATTGTCATATATGAGTCAAAGGTTTTAAATCAGCTGCGGGCAATCTTTGCACTTATTTCGATTGTATGAGACCATTCAGAAAGCAGTGGTGAACTTGTGAACTACACGGCCTAGTAAATCACAGACAACCAAAAAATGCTGGGGTTGACTGCAACATCCTGTAAAGAACTACTTACTTTTAATTGTGGATAGGATTCTGTTTGTGTCAGTTGATTATTGTACAGCTAAGAGTTAGTAGATAGTCAAGAATATGTGGACAAGGCAGACTATTTATGAACGACTGCTAGTTGAAGATATATGAAACAAAATGTTAAGGTTGCTCAAATTTGGATTTTAAGTGTGATTCCAGCGAGGAGGGGTGTAGGACAGGATGAATCTGATGTGATTACAGCCAGTGTGTCACTGGAACAGTTTGCATGAGCCAAGGGTGATGGAGCAACTATGAGGCTGCAAGGAATGCTGTGTAGATTCTTAGAGACCAAGTGTATGTGATGTTTTGTGGTGACTGCATATTAATTAAAATCATTAGTCGTTGCTTCGAAGGTTGTATTAAGGTACACACAGTTATTTATATACAAAGGAAGAAAGGAACTGTTCACTGTGATACCATCAACTTCCATTCCAATTTAATGAGGCAAGGTCGACCTTTGAGTCACACACAGGTGGACCAAAATCCCTCCTTTTCTGGGTTGTTTTTTTTTTTTGGGGGGGGGGGGGCGCTCGCTCAATTTGAACTCAAGCGTAGTCCATATACACTACTTCCAGTAGTGCTCGACTGAATTTTGCGTGTGGATTAGCTTTCCCTATTAACAGTGTCCCTCACCATCAGGCGAACCCACTTTGACTTCAGAGGTACTTGTAATTTACGACCCCAAGTCGAGGATGAGAGGTCAGCATTTCAGTCCAACAGTCCAGTGTAGGGGTTGAACCCCTTACCTCGGCTTTAGCAAATCAGATGTTTAAGAACACACGTTCTTATCCATTCGGCCATGCTGACTTCCTTTTTCTGGTGAATGAACTTGTCCATTGCATGGGCACATAGGTCAAAGTTCACATTGCTATCACAGCTCATCCTTGGTTACAGTGCCTTAGAAAATGAGAGCAAGATGTACAGCTGAAAAAAAAATTGTCTTATGGAATCTGAGATCATGTTTTTACGCATCGGCCAAGCCACAGCTCTGTTTGAACACTGAACGGAACACAATATTTGAGACTTAAAATTTACAAGGGGATAACGGCAGGAGTATCATCTTCATTGCACCGAGTTCTATCCTGTATGACTTGGACTTCTTTCCCCAGAGCAGCCTGCAAAAGTATTGCACAGAGCATGAATTCCATAGCTGCAGCGATTACTCCCAGGATTTTCTGGAAAAAAAGTGAACTAATTGGGAAGTTTAGAAACAAACCCATGACCTTCATAGTGCGAGGCAGGTGGCGTGACCACTTTGTCGAAGAGCCCTCTCTTTGAGGCTTAGCCTGTTTTCTGAACTTTCCTTACATTTATTGCACCGGTTCTCACAAGAAAAAAACAAAACATGCGGGTGCCAGTTAAATGCCACTTCCACTCTAAAAATGGGATGGACAGAACTCAAAACACTTCCTGTCTCCTGCGCTGGTGGTACTCTCAGATGTACAGCTGGTTGTCCATCTCTTGATGTTATTTTGTTATCTTCCCCACTTGTATCACTGCCTATCCCTTGTTCATCTGCCTTCGACTGCCTGCAAGCGTTGGTTTAAAAGTCTCATGTCAGCTTCACAAAAATGATACGTGACTTCCAAGTCACAGCCTAGAATATATAGTCTATTCAACCCCAATGTTAGTAACTGCTATGGGATTACCCTTACCAAGTCTGTTTATGTGGCCAAAGTACGTGATTTTTCTCTGATTATTTCTTCCAAGAACTCTCTATTTATTCCCAGTTTCTCTAGTATTCCCTACATTTGTTTCCATGAAATTTGAGCCTATTCGTCAAGCAGAAGTACATTTTAATGTCTAAATGTATGAGACCTCTCTTGTTGTTTACCAACTTACTGTGTCAGTAATACACACTGATACTAGCTTTTGCCCCCTTGTAAAATCTTTTGAATGTCTTTTTTATTTAGTAATTTAATCTAACAAATAAAACACTATTGTGGTCTAATTCCCAGGTGTGTGAAATTCATAAACCAAGCTGTGATTTTTTGTTTTCTTTGATAAATTCTCTAATTGTCTCCTTGAATGATATCCTCATGTTTGTGTGTGCAGAAAATCACACTAACATTAAATCTCTATAGTTTGTAAAAAGAACATAATGATAGTCAGTGGCATTTGTGGTGTAACAAACAAGAGAGGGTGTGCGTGCATTTGAGAGAGATTCACCAGTTTAATATTATTCAATGTGGTTCTGGCTTGACATTGGGGTGTTAACTGTTTAATGCCACTAACATAAATAAGGGTATCGGAGAACAGTAACACAGTAACCTATCCTGCATGTTGTAAAATGTGAGTAAGAAAGGTTTGCGTGAGACTGGCTACCTCATGGCCCAGAAAACTTGGGCTGTAAAATGCAACCAATCATGAGCAAGTTTACAAAGAACTTGGCATAAGTTGGTTGTGTGTCTCCATTGGGCTATGAAAGGCAGAAGAAGATGACACTGGGGTATGGGTGGGTGTATGTGTGTTTTCTCTCTCTCTTATCTCTTTCTTATAACAACAAAATTTCAAGTTTAATTTGCCTGAAGAATTTGTTTCACATTAAATTCAGACAAACAAAAACAATCATACAAACATGGATAAATGAATAACTAAGACAGTGTCAAGTACAATAGTGCAATCCATTTATGTACAGTATCACATCACATCTTGGAAGAAATGAAAGAAATTGGTGGAGGATGGGAGGAACATATGGCACTGTGTTTTTCCCAAGAGAAGCACTGTTATAGGATTCATGGCATTACACACATGACAAGCAGAAACTCAAAACATCTCCCATGACAAGTTTAGCGGCCCTTGCAAATGTCAGTAACACAGCTACATCGGGTTAGAATAATGAGTCACAGCTACAAGCCAGATACTGGTTATCCTGATTTAACTATCCCCCACTGAAATGGTTTTATAAACACAAGACTGAATGTTTGTTTCAATTCATTCTCAAATATCTAATGTTTTGACTACAGATTTACAGTATCAAATTATCAAAATGGACTATCATGTCTACCCTGCAAAAATCAATAGGTTGCCTGTTTGGAATTTCTAAGAGAGAGTTGACAACTGATCACTGGTTTGGTGTCAGCTTATCAGACTTCTTATGTAATGTACAAAATTGTGCAGTCTCACGGCTCCCTGACACCATCGCCTCATCCTGAGCAAGGTCATTGTCCCACATCTCTTAAATCAGCAGTTTCACAGATATTTAACTGCATTTATGCCTACTCAGTCCAATGATGGATCTTCCTTGAAGTTGCAGAAACAACCAAGATGTCTATCTGCCTTCACATCATTTCCCCTTGGCCCCAATGTGACCTGACAAAAAAACGAAAGCAATAGCCATAGATTTCAGTACTGGCTTGACCACTTCCTAGGCATTAACTTTCCAGTGAAAAACCCATTCAATTAGCTTCAGTAGTGATGCAGAGCTGTCTTATTTCAGTCTGCTAGCATTAAAGTATACTATTAGTTACACACCCACATCTACTACAAAAACTGGCCTACTGAGACACCTTGTAATGAATTCTTTCTAGTCCAGACATGAGTTCTGCTAGCTATTTCAAATTCAAAGTGTTGCAATTTAATACATGTCTGCATCTAAAGGAATTAAAATAATACCTGCATGAGACAGGACGGGTTAAATAACAATTCAAATATTGTGGGTGAATATAAAAGCCATCTGGGATGGAAGGAATTAGAAAAATTATATTATGAATGGAATAACTAATGAACACATAGTGTGAAATACATTCGCAGGTATTGATCTGCACTCACAGTGAGGAAAGGAAAGTAGCAGAGATCAGAAGATCCATGCCATTACTGGAAGCCTTCTTTACCTCCATGTCATTATTGGAAACTCTTCTGTCTCTATAATGAACAGCAAACAAGATTCTAATTCCATGAAACGGCAAGTCTGTAGAATAAAGACACTCACTGTCCGTGCTAATCAATACCTGTTAATTTATTTCTCATACTATTTGAATATTCTTAAGGGCTCCTCAGCCAGTGAAATTTGTATGTTTTTTGTTGAACACATTGTTAGATGCTAGATACAGAAGGCGTTCAAATTCCATGTTATACATTTAATATGTGAATGATTTTTCTGATTTTTCTATCTTCAACACATGTCAGCTGGAAAGAAATGACTGCAGCAAGTTATGGTAATATCAAATATCATAATAGGGTAGACAGATCCTACGAAGGGGTTAAAGATACAATTCGTAATACTGTATACCCGGGTTCGAAACACAGCGGTGCTGGTTTTTTCGAAAAAAGGTATAGGTGCCGGTCGTTCAGAAGGCAAAGGCAAACTACTGAACATAAAACTTGACCAGGAATCACGAACAGCTAAAATGCTGGGGTTGACTAGTTACGCCCTGTGAAGGAAATGCAACTAAATTACAAAAAAAATAATGTGAGAGTCATTGTCTTCCCAATATACAATTTCCTCCCTTGCTTCAGTATTCTGTCAAGCCATTTTCAGCGTTTCTACCCCACATTTCATTTCTTAACAAATGTTTATATACTCTAAAGCTAGACACTGAAGACTATCTGTGGTCAAGCTTATGAAGAACATTGAGGACAGATGCCTGTGGGGGAATGTGATTGCCTGTGCTGCCTGCATAATGATGAAGACAGCTGAACAGAACAAAGCAAAACCACAATTTTTAGGTTCCATCCACAAGACTTACAGTACAAGTTCATCTCCACAAAATAAAAGCTGCCCTAAATGGTGAATACCGGTCTCAGTGGCGAAGGGGTTACGGATGTGATTCGTGATCCCGTATACCTGGGTTCGAAACACAGCGGTGCTGGTTTTTATGAAAAAGGTATAGGTGCCGGTCGTTCAGAAAGCAATGGCAAACTATTGAATGTAAAACTTGCCCAGGAATCACAAACAGCCAAAAATGCTGGAGTTGACTGCTACATCCAGTGAAGGACATGCAACTAAATTAAATAAAATGATGAATGGGCATGTCAAAATATCCCCGGGGCGCCAGAATAAATTCTACACTCTTTGGTGACTTATAAGCTCAAACCTGACCTTAAGTGACAAAACTGACCAGAGAAACATTGAGGCACCCATAATGATCTCCTGTTTGTTACTGGAATCATGAAGGCAACTTATCTCTTTTCTTTTGACAGTTGAGCATGGAAAACTGATCACAGAAGAAAGCGTATGGTGAAGACAAAGTATAAACAATCCAGAGACTATCAACCACATATAACTAATGAAGCGGATACTTCACCGAGGTGCCATATGTGCAATATTTACTTGTACATATATATTCTCTTTGAAGAAGCCATTTTTTCCAATGTGGATGTTAAAATATTTTTCTGGATACACATTTCTCAGTTAAGGATAATACCACCACATGTTTAATTTAAAAAAAAAAAACCTATGATTTATAGGAGGAAACTGGGTAGGAGAGAAGCACTTAAGGAGATATCCATGTGCAATTACAATAATCCTTAAACCAAACCAATAGGCATAGCATTGTTAATGATGTCACTGCATTCAGTACTCTGCAATGTTGAACACAGCAAACTCAATAGCGTGAAGCTACATTGTGTCACATACAGAGTTTGGTCTGAGTGCAAGGAAAGTAGCATTACAAGTTAACTCTAATAATTGGTGTTCAACCTGAGAAAAAGATTTGGAGTACCAGGCAAACACTCAATAAATCCATGCCAACATTATAGACTCTTTGTTTCAAAGTATCCAACCATTACTGGAGGCTGCTACCTTTGCACCACATTGGAACCAAGTCATTACTGGAGGCTACCTTTACCTCAATGAAACCATGTCATTACTGGAGGCTACCTTTACCTCAATGGAACCATATAATTACTGGAGGCTACCTTTGCCTCAATGAAACCATGCCATTACCTAGGATACCTTTGCCTCAATGGAACCATATAATTACTGGAGGCTACCTTTGTCTCAATGGAACTGTCATTACTGGAGGCTACCTTTGCCTCAATGAAACCATGTCATTACTGGAGGCTACCTTTACCTCAATGGAACCATATAATTACTGGAGGCTACCTTTGCCTCAATGAAACCATGCCATTACCTAGGATACCTTTGCCTCAATGGAACCATATAATTACTGGAGGCTACCTTTGTCTCAATGGAACTGTCATTACTGGAGGCTACCTTTGTCTCAATGGAACCATATAATTACTGGAGGCTACCTTTGTCTCAATGGAACTGTCATTACTGGAGGCTACCTTTGCCTCAATGAAACCATGTCATTACTGGAGGCTACCTTTACCTCAATGGAACCATATAATTACTGGAGGCTACCTTTGCCTCAATGAAACCATGCCATTACCTAGGATACCTTTGCCTCAATGGAACCATATAATTACTGGAGGCTACCTTTGCCTCAATGGAACCATATAATTACTGGAGGCTACCTTTGTCTCAATGGAACCATATAATTACTGGAGGCTACCTTTGTCTCAATGGAACTGTCATTACTGGAGGCTACCTTTGCCTCAATGAAACCGTGTCATTACTGGAGGCTATCTTTACCTCAATGAACCATGTCATTACTGGAGGCTACCTTTACCTCAATGGAACTGTGTCATTACTGGAGGCTACATTTACCTCAATGGAACTGTGTCATTACTGGAGGCTACCTTTACCTCAATGGAACTGTGTCATTACTGGAGGCTACATTTACCTCAATGGAGGTGTGTCATTACTGGAGGCTACCTTTGCCTCAATGGAACCATGTCATTACTTAGGAATACCTTTGCCTTAGTAGAACCATGTCATTACTCAGGAATACCTTTGCCTTTGTGGAACCATGTCATTACTGGAGGCTACCTTAGCCTCAAAGAAACCAAGTCCATGTCACTACTGAAAACTCTCCCATTTCTATAATGAATAACTTACAGGTTTCTAGTAACTAGTTTCAAGGAATGATTCAATGAATTGGCAACTGTGTGTGAAATAAAGACGCCCACTAAAATACTGAAATATAAGGACATGAAAACTATGTGCATACAAAGTTAGTACATTCAAGAGTGAGCAAATGTTAAGAATACAAACCTAAACATTAAAATCATATACAATTTGTGGACATGATGGTGTAGTATAAATCCACGTGTAGGTATAAAATAACGTTAATAAAATATAACCATTATCTTCAGCCAGGAAAGTTTCAGCAAAATACAAATATATCATAGTGTTCTTCAACATCTAACATCTAGGGTGATCAAGTACATCCAGCTAGATTACACTGAAGGCTATGGCTGCTCTTACAATATGCAAAGTCTCTTTCTCTCATTCTCACCCCTTACATGTCAGTTCATCTTCATTCAGAAGCTTATCTGTTTGCAGAACTTTCACAATATTCCTAGTCAATAATCCTAGTTGCACAATATTCCTAGCCTGCATCATATTTCCAGGTTGCACAATATTCCTAGCCTGCATCATATTTCCAAGTTGCGCTATATTCCTAGCCTGTATCATATATCCAGGTTGCACTATATTCCTAGCCTGCATCATATTTCCAAGTTGCGCTATATTCCTAGCCTGTATCATATATCCAGGTTGCACTATATTTCTAGCCTGCATCATATTTCCAAGTTGCACAATATTCCTATCCTGCACCACATGTACTTTCCTAGTCTGCACCTATTTCTACACTGCATAAGATGTACTTTCCGAATCTGCATCTCGCACGTGTCATGTCAAGCTTGAGGTTAATAGATATATACATTCCCACAGCTGATATAGCTATTGAATTACTAAATTTTAATGATTTCACAATTAATAGATCATAGCTTTGTACAATTGGGTGACCATATACATTTCCCTGCTGCCCAGCAAAGTCAGGTATCTATTTTTCAGCTTGGTGCATCAAGTGATTCCACGATATATTTCTTACTAGCCACAATAACCATGAATATATAGTTAAAAAAAAAAAATTTACAGCAATCCTACACAAGAAAAAAAGAGACGCTGTTCTCCTACACTTTTACATTCATTCTCTTGAAATTACATTTACAGAAGCAGCTTTTTCAGCATAATATTCAATGGAAGAAAAATAAATATTAAAGTGACATAAAATCTATACAATGACCTGCAACAAAGTATGCAAGACAAAAGGACAATCGTAAATATTAATTCTATTTTAAAAACAAAAGCAAGCTAAATGTGAGGACAAACTGCTCTCATTGCCATAATAATCAAGCTTTCAACAGATGCTAGTTTTATAATTCTACCACTGTCCTTGTTCTTTTAAATATGTTCAATACAGGGACCTGGCGGAGGAGCCTGGACACTTCCACAAGGCTGCTGGTGACTGAATGACCTTGAGATGTAGAAGTTAACTGTTACTTAGGCAGTCATGGAAAGTGGCTGTTGCTGAGAGTGAAATGAGGCCATTTTGGAGGGTCAATTGTTATGTATACAACATTTCAAACTCAAGTTGGCATCTGAGGTGCCTTAACTTCCTCCACCAATATCTCTCCCTTGAGGGTTACACCTATTCAGTCAAAGGTGAGCAGAGGTTTAAATGTTCATAAACAAGTGGAAGGAATGGGAAAGCTACTATTTTATCTACTCTAAGATCAATTTTCAAATCAATATAAGGAGCAGTTAAGGAAAACAATGGACAAATGCCACTGTACACTGGCTGAAACTAAATTGGAGTGTTTATTGTATATATTATTAGGCATAAACAGTTCATACATATACAATTATCTTATATTCAATAGCCTTCTAATTTCTTAGATTTTTAAACCACTAAAGTCTTAGGAACATTATGCTGTTTTTTTTTTAAAGATTAAGTTGCAGCAGTTTTTAAACAAATAAAAATACAAACACAGAATAGTAATAAACACTTTAACAAAATGTTACATCACATAATATTATTTACTATGCTGTTTGAGATCAGTGACTCACTCACCAAATAATGACACGAGAATTCATTGAATTGCTCGCAACAAAGAGACATACAAATTCAGTGAATCGCTTACCAAATAGAGACATGAGAATTCAGTGAATCACTCACCATATAGTGACAAGAAAATTCAGTGAATCACTCACCAGTAAATTGCTCATCACCGATTAACAAAAGATAACAGAATTGCTCTTCACAATGTGACCAAAGATATCAGTGAATAATTCACTACTTAATGACAACAGAGATCTCTTTATTACTAACCACACGGTGATAAGTATTACTGATGCTCAACACACAGTGAAAAGTATGTACTGAATATTCTGTTAGTTTATTGGGTCCCGAATAATATATTAAATTAAATATTTGTATTCAGTTACAGGGTTCAATGAAATCAAATACAAACAGGAAATGAAGGCTGCATCAGCTGACTAGGCACAGGACAGACAAGTCACTTCAATCCTGATATGTAAATATCTGCTTCTATGTAAATTTTTCCATAGCAACGACCATCATCATGATAAAGTATAGTTCAATTTGGACATGTCTATGTGTATATGAGAAGAATTCTAATAAAGAACACACATAACATTATGTGAAGGTGTAACACCCAAGCTCGTTCAACATTTTCATTCTACAATCACCTGTCATGCAGACATCCCCGCCCCCAAAATAATATAAACAAGGCTTGTCTCTGCTGTTCAAGTGAAAACCCTAGTTATGCTTACTGAGATGGTGGCCACACACAACTGTAAGCAATACACTGTACAGTGACAATACAAATATATCAAGCAAAATAATGGTTCTTTGATATTCAACGAAATTCTATCATGGAAGCTGCTAGATTCCAGTCTCTGGTAGGGTTTATTAGAGCTGGATATATAATTCTAAGAAGATGTCTTTTCCTGACAGTAGTTGCTACTACTAATTGAGTGCAATGCACTGATTTCTTTACATGAGGGTTAGCTTTCCCTATTACCGGTGTTGCCATCAGGCGAACACTCTCCAACTGAGGTACTTGTAACTTATGTCCCCAGTTCCAGGATAACAAGACAACATTTAAGTCCAACTGTCCAGCATTTGGAATGAAACCACTACACCCTGATCAGAAAAGAAAGTTTAAGTGTGTTAACCTCTCAGCCATGTGGACCTCCACTGACAAAATTATTCCCAACATGTTCAGTTCTGTACAGATACACAGCTAATCAGTCACATACTGATGAAGCAGAAAGTGAAATCTGACACAAGGTGTGTCAAGAGCTCAAGAAACCACTGATTCTTACCTAAGTTTTACAGCACACTGCATTAATGAACTTCCAAGTGAAAACAAAGCAGTCCTTCATTTGAACAATGCCAAGGAAAGCACATGGGTTTGTGCCTGGCTGTGATACTGGCAGAAATATTAACCAACTGAAAAGTTGGTTGCAACAATGTCCATATTGGACCACATGCAATAGTGCAAACATGGTGAAGGCCACAATGTGCAATCTGATTCTACATCACAGAAGCTGGTGATCATAGACCACATCTGATAGCAAGTTAGTGCAAACTGATGTTTCATGTTGTGACATTGGTGAAGCCCTTTGAGCAACTATTGCCACATGAGATCACAAGTGCAACTGTATGTTGCTATGTGATACTGTGAGCCATTCAAACCATCTTACATCCCCAGTTTAAACCTCAGTTCACCCAGGAAGGTTAACCCAGTCAACAAACACCTGCAGAAGTTGTATGTGTCTGCCTAAGGGCGCAAATAAACTAGGCACAATGCAATTACATCTGGAAAAGATGCAGCTGTTCTCAAATTAAGTACACAAAATTAAAGAATGGGTGAAAATATTGTCAACTGTCTCATCATTAAGTCCATCTCAGGATTTAACACTGCCAATAACAACACCATTATCATAATGTAGCAAGTCCTCTGTAGAATGCCACTTTTATCACAGCCTGCTGAGAAGACTTGACCGTTTCCAGTTCTCCTGTTTTACGCATTTTCATGTCCCAGGATGTCCTAATGTCCTGTGTCCACCATGATGATGGTTGATACCAGCCTCATCTTCCAACAAGCATGCCTTCCATGACTGTTCTTTCTAAATCACGATGGAAGGAATATGAAATCTGAAATTGCACTAAATAAAGAGTAAAATTGTGATTGTTGGCCTGCATGGGATCCCGTACAAACAGGCAACAAAGTCAGAAATCAGCAGCTAAACCATTAGTTAAGAACTAATTAAAAATAATGTTCAGACATGCTCTACAAAAATAATAGAGCAGAAAATTGAAGTTGCATGCATAAACAATATTTAAACTGAACTTTAGCACTAATCAGTTGTTAAATAGTGATATGAAATGTTTCTAAGGTTTTTGCTTCATTTTTGCAATACCTTTATATTAAAACACATTTATCAGTGACTACTTTATACGGACTATAGATTGGATTATGAAGACAATATTTTCCCGCAATAAATGGAATTCAATGGACTCTAACACAGCAGCTCAATAATCTGGACTTTGTTAATTGCATTGCCACCCTTTCCCCTACACAGATCAGATCCAAAATAAACTAACCACACTTGATGGGAGGTCACAACAATTAGGGCTAAATATTCATAGATACAAGAAGATACTGAGAATAAATCAAGCAAATGATAAACCGATCTCCCATAGCGAAACCTCATTTGAAGAGGTGGAGTCACACATCTATTTAGGCAGTAATGTAGACACAAACAGGGGAACAGATAGAGATATTAAAATAAGAATGCAAAAGGAGCTTTCATAGAACCAGGAAATATGTGGAAGTCAAAAGAAATTTAAACAACAAAAACAATTACTAGTGAACTACAAACATCTATTACTGTTGAATAGTTAGTCTAAACATGGTAGAATCACTAATGTAGAGCTTAGGGAGGGAACTAGACATATTTCAGCGAATTAAGAAGTGAAGAAAATATTCTGATGCTGGGTGGGACACACAATGAGGAAATCTGACAATAGTCTAACTAATAATTCCTTTGTCTGGAACCAACAAAGCAAATGAAATAAAGGGAGACCGAACAACACATGGAGAAGAGAATTAGAAATAGAGATGAATAGTATGGAGAGGACATGGAAGGTGCTGCAAGAGATAGCATGTCTTGGCGTGAGTTGGTTCAGGGATCCAATGGAGGAATAAAGGGCAGATGAAGAAGAAGACATTACGAAAACCTACTGTGAAGGCCCACTTTATGGCAAACATTCATTCTCTAGCCACATTAAGCACACAAGTTAAAGCCCTCTGTATTCTGACAAGGAGTAAACACCAATATTCAGAACACACACACACACACACACACATATGTAACATGTAAAACAACAATTTAATATGCCTCTTTAACACGTTATTAATATTAAAAAGGTCACTTCTGTTGTATATTGTTCCTTCATTAGACTGACCCTCAGTTGTTCTTTTTATTAGCCTGACCTTCCTCTGATAGGTCAACATGGCAAAGAGGACATTTCTCTTGTATTGTAAGCCATTTCTGCAGACATCCCCTATGGAAAACATGGGAACACTTCACAACAACAGCCTCAACCATCTCCTGGTAACAGATTGGGCAGATGTCATCATTTTCATCTAACTGTTCTTGACTTGCAAACTGCAGCCTGTTCATCTTCTCCCATGCCGACTGTCGGAGCCGATAGGCTTTCAAACCTTTAACAGCCGTTTGATAAATGTTGCAGTACAAATGTATTATCATCATTACAAATCGTATTACACCCCCTGACTCAAAAAAGAAAATGTATGCACCATTGCAGAAAAGAAATATACCACATGCAAATTCTAAGCATCCACAGACGGCTCTGATATAAAATGAGCAGTCATCTAAATTTTCATGTAAAAAATTTGTGTGAGACTGGAGCATATTCAGAGCATAAAATGTTAAGGTCCCTAAAGACTTTATTATAAGCTCCAAACTAAAGGCTGATATTGCTAATAACCATGACAACCGGAAAGGATATTCCCACAAACGTACCAAAACTAGAAAAGGGAATGAGAAAAAGATTACGTATGGCAACATAGGTCTTATATGCTTCACAATAGCAATGTCATCTGTACTGGCTTTAAGGACTAAATCAGCAGCGACGGTCTGTACAAAATGTTGATTAGCAACTATAAGCAGGATGCAGTTTTGAAATAACAGCTGCAGCCTGCCCTCACTGGCAATGCTGGTGATGCCTGTTTGCATGGCCAACAAGACAAATAAAAACCCAGACACAGCTGGCTGAATACTGTCCTCTTCATCGTGGGCTCCGATGATCCTGTACACAGTTTTCAAGCCAAACCCACAGATAGTGCTCACAATGCTTGCCATACTCATCACAGATAAAATAGTATCACACATGGAACGAAGCACTTCAAACAGAAGCAGTTTTACTGTATCCAATACTTCATCCCAGCTCAAACTGCTTAAGTCTCCGGCATCAGACAGCACTTTCGACGTTATGACTTGATAAGTTACTTTAGTAAGAAAAAATGTCCGCAATAACCATGACAAATTGGCCTTTTCCATTAATTGTACTAGAAGGCCATCAATACCAACATCTCTAAAGTTATTCCTGATGTTTCTAATTTCGTGATATACAAGAGAGAATATTATTACCAGCACAAATCCTGAATGGATCAACAGCAGCAGTAAGGGAAACAACAAAGCTAGAACCAGTGATAAATGATAAATAATGCTATCTTTGACCACAATGGAATGCAGAAATATTGGCAGGGTAAAAGACATGAATAGAATAACATCCAGTATGTATCGAGAATGCCTCGTAAATGAATTATTCCTACATAAAGTTCCTACAATACAAATCTGGTCAAAGGCTAGCAGAATGAATAATTGGGTCAGCATATTGATCATCACTGAAGACATGTGCAGCCTGTGTGTTAAGGCACTGTGCTGATGCTGTCCACTGACATTGCTGGTGTCCACTTTCTTCTGCTGGAACATGGTTTCAAATAAATTCCCATGAACAAATTGGTAATTGCAACAGTAGGAGAAAACTAACAGGCCAAATCCTAAACAACACCCGTACACCTCCAGCAGCGATCCTATTGGGCTGCACACGAGTATCAAAGATGTCACTGCAACTGAAAGCAAAAAGGAGATATAAAAACAATTAATAAATTATAACAACATACAAGAATTTCATGTACAAACTAAAGCAACTAAAGCTGAATAATGTCTTGAACTTAAATATACTGAACTTGGCGCTGGTAATGTCGTGAGCAGTTGGATGCAGGTTTGACATCTGGGCTCAGTGATGTTAAAAGTGGGGGAAAGGTTGATTACCTATTCATCCTTGCTCCCAGGTCTACAAAATGTGATGGTTAAAGTGAGGGAAAGGTTGTCTACCCATTCATCCTTGCTTCCAGGTCTACAAAATGTGATGGTTAAAGTGAGGGAAAGGTTGTCTACCTATTCATCTTTGCTCTCAGGTCTGCAAAATGTGATGATCAAAGTGAAGGAAAGGTTGACTACCTATTCATCTTTGCTCTCAGATCTGCAAAATGTGATGATCAAAGTGAAGGAAAGATTGACTACCTATTCATCTTTGCTCTCAGGTCTGCAAAATGTGATGATCAAAGTGAAGGAAAGGTTGACAACTACCTATTCATCTTTGCTCCCAGGCCTACAAAATGTGATGATCAAAGTGAAGGAAAGGTTGACTACCTATTCATCTTTGCTCTCAGGTCTGCAAAATGTGATGATCAAAGTGAAGGAAAGGTTGACTACCTATTCATCTTTGCTCCCAGGCCTACAAAATATGATGGTCAAAGTGAGGGAAAGGTTGACTACCTATTCATCTTTGCTCTCAGGTATGCAAAATGTGATGATCAAAGTGAAGGAAAGGTTGACTACCTTTTCATCTTTGCTCCCAGGCCTACAAAATGTGATGGTCAAAGTGAGGGAAAGGTTGACTACCTATTCATCTTTGCTCTCAGGTCTACAAAATGTGATGGTCAAAGTGAAGGAAAGGTTGACTACCTATTCATCTTTGCTCTCAGGCCTACAAAATGTGATGGTCAAAGTGAGGGAAAGGTTGACTACCTATTCATCTTTGCTCTCAGGTCTGCAAAATGTGATGATCAAAGTGAAGGAAAGGTTGACTACCTATTCATCTTTGCTCCCAGGCCTACAAAATGTGATGGTCAAAGTGAGGGAAAGGTTGACTACCAATTCATCCTTGCTCTCAGCCTACATAATGTGATGGTCAAAGTGACGGAAAGGTTGACTACCAATTCATCCTTGCTCTCAGGTCTACAAAATGTCATGATCAGAGTGAGGGAAAGGTTGACTACCTATTCATCTTTGCTCTCAGGTCTATGATATGTGATGGTCAAAGTGAGGGAAAGGTTGAGTGCCTATTCATCCTTGCTCTCAGGTCTGCAAAATGTAATGATCAGAGTGAGGGAAAGGTTGACTACCGATTCATTTTTGCTCTCAGGTCTGCAAAATGTGATGGTCAAAGTGAGGGAAAGGTTGAATCCTATTCATCTTTGCTCTCAGGTCTGCAAAATGTAATGGTCAGAGTGAGGAAAAGGTTGACTACCTATTCATCTTTGCTCTCAGGTCTACAAAATGAAATGGTCAAAGTGAGGGAAAGGTTGACTACCTATTCATCTTTGCTCTCAGGTCTGCAAAATGTAATGGTCAGAGTGAGGGAAAGGTTGACTACCTATTCATCTTTGCTCTCAGGTCTGCAAAATGTAATGGTCAGAGTGAGGGAAAGGTTGACTACCTATTCATCTTTGCTCTCAGGTCTACAAAATGTAATATTCAGAGTGAGGGAAAGGTTGACTACCTATTCATCTTTGCTCTCAGGTCTGCAAAATGTGATGATCAAAGTGAGGGAAAGGTTGACTACCTATTTATCTTTGCTCTCAGGTCTATGAAATGTGATGGCTCTATCACATCACAGACCCATTGCAGGAAAGTGTTTCTGAACAAATGTTGTTGTTATTGTAAAGTTATGACTTAACTCTGTCCGTACGTGTGACCATAAGGGCATGTTGTGACATATGCAAAATCATCCAAACATGAGCTGTAATTATGTAAACATTACTGTAATAAATCATAAGCTGTATCTAAAAACAAACAACTGAACACAAAGTATATCTCTCATTTGTGATATTTCAGTGTCCTAGCTAAGGATGCTTGTTTTTTTTTGTTTTTTAAACTATTTGTTAATAAAAATTTTAGCTGAATCATTTGCTTGTATATGTGTGTGTCTTTCCTTTCATTGAACTTCATAGTTATATTCTGTGTTCATTTGTTTGTTTTTAGATACAGATGTTAAGCTATTGTGGCAATGTTTAAACAATTACAGCCCATGTGTTGGTGACTTTGCATATGTCACAATATGCTCTTATGATCACACATATAGGCAGAGTTAAGTCATTACTTTACAAGCTGGCATTTGTTTAATATTTTTTCCTATATGTCTTTTACAGGTGTCTGACATAAAATGTAATACAACAAAAATATATCTTCACCAACTGATTTCAAACACAGTATGCAAAATTGTGAAATCATTCACAACAGCCCAGCTGTGGGTGATCTGGCAGCAGACCGTCTTGCATTGGTTTTTTACTAAATGGTATGGGTGCCAGTAGCTCAGAAAGCAATGGCAAACTACTAGCAATGTCAGTTGTTGGCCCCTGTTGAGTTTTTTTTTTGGGGGGTGGGGGGGTGGGGATATCACAAAATTCAAAATGGCGGACCTATGCCATTAGCATTGCATAGTATAGCAGAGTGGACTCATTTTTATAAGTAGAACTAGCAATTTAACTACTAAAATTAAACAGAATACAATTTTCATTTCTAGCAGTAATTTATCTGTGTACTTGTATAATTTATTACCCTTTGACATGACCGAAAATAATTTTGAAAGCCAGTTTTCAGATCCGTCTGTAAACCCGTAAGTATTAAGTTCCTGTAAGTAAGGAGTACTTTTTTTCTTAGCAGCACAGCAGTACATAGTTATTTAAATTTAAATAAAATACTATGAAATAAGATATGGGTTTTTTTTAAAAGTTAGTATTTAATTATTAATTGCTCACTTTTAGAAACAAAATAGTGTAATTATAGAGCAGAAGTAGAAATAATTTATTAGCAAAAGTGACTGCTTAATTTATGGAGCAGTTACAAACTTATTTACTTACATTATTGCATGATATTTAATCAACAAAAGAAAGCTGTCGTAATGCAGTGGATGCATCAAGACAATGTGAGTACATTTTCATGAATTGTTCTTTGACTTACACAAACATTTCACATGACAATTAATTAATATAAATGGGCGGCTATATTTAATCATTAATTAAGTCACGGCACATCCAATCGAAAAATAGATAACATATCAAGTTAGGCTTCGCCACCCCAGAAGCAAAGATATATGGTACTATGTTGTCCGTTCAAAAATAAACAAGACACATTAATAGAAGACAGAATTTCTCATCTCCCAATTTACTGGGCCATGATCAGAACTGCCTCATTTGCTCAGATTCCTTTGCACTTCCTGGTTGTAGATACGACACAAAAACATTAATAACTCCTTTGCTCTTGCTGGTTGTAGATACATCACAAAAACATTAATATCTTCGCTTAGAATTGATGTACAGTCTTCATTGAGGTGCCGTTGGATTTGTCTTGTCAAGCTGTTTCCAAATGTGATGGTTTTATAAGTAAAACCCCCCCTCTGACGTGTCTTCACCTTGTCGTGGTACAGGGGCTTGCATGTATCAATGACCCCAAGAGCTATGCCGACAGTAGCACAGCTATTCGTAGGGTCTCCCATGATGGACAGGTCAAGGGATAAGAACCAGACCAAGAGACACACACACCTGCTGCCTTGCAGGTAGACTGGGGATAGGCAGTCAAAGTCTAGGGATAAGCAAATCCATTGCACTCAAAGTCCGAATCAGGCGCACGATGCCACTACGTTCTTAGTCCAGATACATATTCTACAGCTCTCAGCTGAGGGATATGGCTCAACGCCTCTAAGTTAATATCCCCCGGATGTGAGAGCCAGGTTGATACTCACCCATTGAAAAATGAAGGTGAGATGCTGAGCCGACAGCACATGCAGCCTACCTCGCGAGAGTCACTAAAGGCGGAAAAGGCATCCCAGTCGCACGCAATGGTTACGATGCAAGCCTCTATTTAAACTCATTGAGTGAGCATAGTCAGAGGTGCAAAAACGTCTCATTAACATGGAATGGAATGCTTGGCTAGAGAATCCATTATGTGGAAGTCCGAAGTGAAAGCTTGCTGAGTGGACGAAGGTCTCATTAACACAAAATGGAATGCTTGGCAAGCGAAACCATTACGTGGAAGTCCGAAGTGAAAGCTTGCTGAGTGGATGTCGTCCACAGACTGACCATTCCTGGTTTGCGTGGGTATTGATACAGCAAAATTCAAAATGGCGGACCCATGCTGTTAGAATTGCGTAGTATAGCAGAGCAGATTCCTTTTTATATTGTAATTAGAACTGACAATTTAACTACTAAAATTAAACAGAATACAAGTTTCATTTGTAGCAGTAACTAATCTGTGTACATGTATAATTTGTCCCCATTCGACATGACTGAAAATAATTTTTAAAGCCAGTTTTCAGACCCGTCTGTAAACCTATCAATCAATCAATCAATTATGTGCCATGCCGGCAAGCGTGGGCGGTCATGACTCGCCATTTCACTCGATCATCAGAGTCATGGATCAGCTCAGTGTTCCTGTCTCGACCATGCCAAGTGGCCAAGCCATCCAGGTATTTACTTCTTGGTCTTCCCCTTGGTCTGTTCCCTTCAATCTTGCCAGTTGTCACCAAGTTCTCCAATTCATTTTTTCTCATAACACGTCCAAAAACTTTTGACTGTCAACGTCTAATTTCTCTAATCATCTCATCTCATCATGTTCCTCTTGTACCTTGCGGTGTCGAGGTGAAGTATAAACTTCGTGAGAGTGCCCGGTTATGGGCTTCGTATATCGACATTCCCATGGATTCTGTTATTCCCTCCGTCCAACGTTTACGTGGTCGGCCTCTTCCTCTGTTTCCATCTGGTCTGTACATCATTGCTTGTTGTGGCATGCTGTTGACTGGTAGCCTACTTGCATGGCCAAACCATTTGACTTGCTGCTTTCTAATAAAATCTAGAGCAGCTTTAACCCCCACTTTAGTCCTGATTTCTTCATTTCTGATCTTATCTCTTCTTGATACGTTGAGTATTCTTCTCAGGAACCTCATTTCTGTTGTTGTGATTTTTCTTTTCTCTTTTTCTGTCATTGTCCAGGTTTGGCATTGGTAGCACAGAGTTGGTAGGAAGATTGTGTTGTAAAGTGCTTTCTTAGTAGTTATTGATACATGTTTGTTCTTTAGTATTGGTGCCATTTGTCCAATGAGTTGATTTGCCTTATTGCACCTATTTTCGATCTCGTCTTCTGATCTGCCATTTGATGATATTATACTTCCTAGGTACTTGAAGCTCTTTACTTGTTTCAAGGGATGTTCGTTTAGGTGAATTGTTGCTGTTTGTTCTTCTTTAGTTATAGTCATTACCTCTGTTTTGCTTGTGCTAATTTTCATGTTATGTTCCCTACACATTTCGTTTAGACTATTCATGTGGTCTTGTAATTCAGCCTCTGATTTTGCTATTAGTGCTTGGTCGTCCGCAAACAGGAGTTCTCTAATGGTTAGATTTGCAGATGGTTCTTCTTCTGTGTTCTCGTCATGCGGTATTCTTGCTGAAATATTTCTCTAATCAATTTATGATTTTCATTTGTCTCCTGTAATACTTGGTCATTGGTTTTTCTGTCTGTCCATGGTATTCTTTGCTTTCTCCTCAGAAACCACATTTCTGCAGCCATCAGATGTTTTTCAGCTTGACTGCTCACTGTCCAAGTTTCACATCCATACAAAAGAACAGGCTCTATGTAGCACCTCAACACTCTTTTTCTCGTTTCAATTGACATTTTGTTTATTGGTCAGTATGTTTTTTATCTTGTGAAAGGCTACTTTCGCTATGGTGATTCTTGTTCTAATCTCTTCAAGGCATATCCCATCAGAAGTTATGACTGTTCCGAGATATTTGTACCTATTCACTTGTTGAAGAATATTCCCATTTACTTGTATATTACATTGTGGTACTTCGTTCTTCCTAGTGACGACCGTAACCTGTGTCTTATTACAATTTAATTCTAACCCAAGTTGTTCACTGTGCATCTACTAATTGTTGCAGAACCTGCTCATTGTCTGCAACCAATACTGTATCATCTGCATATCTATGTTATTGATGTTTCGTCCTCCAATGCTGATTCCATTTATATCTTCTACATTTCTGAAAATATTTTCACTGTATAGGGAAAAGAGATCTGGAGACATTACACATCCCTGCCTAACACCTCTCTTAATAGGCTGATACTGTCCCACTTCATTATCAATTCTTATGGCAGCTTGTTGTTTCCAATATATGTTTTTTAAAAGTCTAATGTCTTTCCCATCAATTTGTAGATCTGCAAGCATATCTACCATGTTGACATGTCTTACTCCATCGAAAGTCTTTGTGTTGTCAATAAAGCAAAGATGTATACCTTTGTTTATTTCTATAGAACATTCCATAATTGATCGCAGCATATACACAGCAGTTACTGTACCCTTTCCTTCTACAAACCCACATTGTTCTTCCCCTATTTCAGGTTGTATTTTCTTCCTCACTCTTTGCATGATAATTCGTAGCAAAATGTTTGTGATGTGACTCATTATACTAATTGTTCTATGTTGATCACATTCCAATGCTCCTGATTTCTTTGTGCCAATGAGCTGTTTGGTAGCTCGCTGTCTCAGACTCACTGACAGATTTAACAGGAACAATGACATACGATGAGTAATGATGTCCTTGGTACTCTTCATTTTATTGTGGACAAATATTTCAGCAAGCAGAATCACATGGTCCCGTAGATGTGGGAGAGCGTGTGATAAATATACAAAAATACATATTCATTTTTGCTGAGTAAAGTTAATTGATTTGAAGAGCACTCAATCGTTTCATTTGCATAAGTATGCAATTCCTACTACGATGTTGGACTATCAACTAATGTCACACTTACGATAGTCTGCTCTGGGTGTCTGGAGTGGAGTATCGCTGGGCTGCCATAAATTCGGTAAACTGCAACGAACCTTTGAGTGGCTATTCACTTGGCCGTACAAGCTGGATGAAACATTTCCGATTCTTGATGGAGAATCATTACACAAATGGCGTTGATAATCTTTCACTTATGACATCTTGCTTCTGTCCAGACCTTGACCTGACTGAATAGACCAGGCAGCGGTTCTCATGATCTCAGCTGTTTTGATCACGTGATACAGTGTTTCTAAGTGGTTTCCCTTCTCTCTCGTGAACCATCATCACTATTCGCTAAAGGTCTCGGCTTCCCTCATTTTTCAAGTGCTCGCCAGTTAACTATCGTTAACTTGAATTACACTCGCTTTTTCTTTGCTGCTGCTGTACTGTACACATTCTACTAATACACCCTGCCTAGCTACATGGTACTTTGGGATTGCAATAAATACAGAATTACATAATTCAGAATGTATTTCTCCGGTATCATATAATGTGTTCAGCAGTCTGGTTATTTCATCTATTCCATATTCTTCTAAAGTTTTAATCATTTCTGTTGTGATGTTATCTGAACCGGGGGCCTTGCCAGCTTTCATATGTTTAAGAACATTTCGAACCTCCATCTTCAAAATCGGCGATCCTTCATTATTAAATCAAATATCATATTGTTCATCTCTGTTATCATCATAAAGGTTTTTCATATAATCTGACAATACATCTAGAATCTGATCTTTTTCTATTATGATTTTGCCATCTTTAGTTTTTAGACAGCCTGCTGATGTACTTGTTCTTTTATTAGTAAGTTCCTGAATTCTTGTGTGCACTAATTTGGTATTTTGACTGTTGTGTTGTTTTTCAATTTCTAAGCAATTTTTCTCAAGCCATGCCTCTTTTGCCTCCTTATAATATTCTGACTTGTCTGTGAATTTATTCACATTTGGCAGGATTATTTTTGTTGAGTCTTCTTGTTTCCATTAGGTGTAAAATTTCTTCAGTCATCCATTTCTTACGATCCACCTTATTTAATAGGAATAGTTGTTTCTGCAGTCAAACTGATTGAATTCTTCATTACTTCCCATTGATCATCCACATCTTGGAATAGGATCTCTAGATCAGACAATATATCAAATCTGTTCTGTACTTCTATGTTGAATTTGTTTTGTATTTCCTTGTCATTACTCAATGTACACAAATCATATTTAGTGTTTCCTGTTATATACTTGACTTTCTTTAACTTTACCCTCAATGTACCTGTAAGTAATCTGTGGTCACTATAACAATCAGCACTGGGAACTGTTTTTGCTTTGCTAACGCATGTAAACCTATAAGGAGTACTTTTTTTTTCTTAGCAGCGCACTAGTAAATAATTATTTAAATTTAAATAAAATACTGTGAAATAAGTTATTATTTTAAAAAAAAAATGTTAGTATTTAATTATTAACTGCTCAATTTTAGATACAGAACAGTGTAATTATAGAGCAGAAGTAGAAATAATTTATTAGCAAATATTTAATTAATTAATATTTTTATGTTTTATTATTTAATATTTTAATAATTAATTAACTGCTACTTAATTTATGCAGCAGTTACAAACTTATTTACTTACATAAATGCATGATATTTAATCACCAAAAGAAAGCTGTCGCAATGCAGTGGGTACATTAAGACAATATGAGTACATTTTCATGAATTGTTCTTTCACTAACGACAAACATTTCACATGACATTTAATTAATATAAATGGGCAGCTATTTGTAACTGTTAATTAGGTCACATCAAATCCTATCGAAAATTCTTAAAAGTTGAGTGAATATTTCTCTGAGACCCTGAGACTTCCGTGCTTTGTATGATGCTTTCGTCAAGCCGCCCTGCAGAAAGAAACTGAGCCATATGAGGTAAAACCTGGTGCATTGAAGTCGATCCTCTCAATCCTCCCGACATTCTATCATAAGAGAAATGTGACCTTTACTTTTCTGTTGCCAAAACGCATAATAAAATATACAGGCACTCTTCCAAGCAACTGTTACAAATTATTTAGCGTAAAAAGCATCCCTTACTGGGCCTCATTAGCTGATATAATAAAAAATACGAACTACGAACTAAAATATAGGACTGAGAAAATAGAAATATGTACCAATAATATTTCAGTTATATGTGGAAATTGTGGCACAAAAGTTGTGAATACTGTCAGAAAACATGTTCTAAACTCTTGTATCGGTATATCCACAGGGAAAAAAAATATACATTATCATAACGAGCATTGAATGTGTTGTCGATCACTTCCGGTTCAGTGTGTGGTGGACTGATAGACCGATCGATGGATACAATAAATGTGTCTGGGCCCAGAGGAACCTTACTGCCACCGGTAGAACAAGATACGAATATACACTCCTACGATAGTGAGGGCCCTTCGGGCCCATAAACCTTTATTGTATCCATTGATCGGTCTATCAGTCCGCCACACACTCAAACGTCGATCGGTCTAGTGTCTAGCAGACGATGATACTCTCAAACATAAGTTATTGACAACACAATGCCCCAGAAATGACCTTATGAGGCCATATAAGGGATGCATTTTTCACTAAATAATTTGGGACCGTCGTTATATACATGTTACCGCCAATATACATGTTACCAGGTCTTTTAGCAATGCAACAGACTTTTAATGAATAACAAACAATTGGCGGTCATTTTAAATTGTTAATTAGGTCACAGCATATTCTATTGAAAAATAGATTATACGTCAAATTAGGCCTCGCCATTCCGGACGCAATGATATATGGTACTATGCTGTCCGTTTAAAAATAAACAAGCCACGATAATAGAAGGCAGAATTTATCAGCATCCGATTTATTAGCCGCAATAAAAACTTTCCCATTTCTTAAGATCCCTTTGCACTTCCTGGTTGTAGATCACGACACAAAAATATTAATAACTCCACTTAGAATTAACATATAGTCTTCATTGAGATACCATGGGAATCTTGTCTAGCTGTGTCCAACTCAACTGTTATGATTTCATAAGTAAAACCCCTATTTTTAAATATTCTCTATTATATGCTATTAATATATTAGTGCAAGAATTATTCTTACAAACAATACAAATTGAATACCAACCAACCAATTGCCAATTGGGTGATCCTATCTGAGATCTTAATGTGTTCTTATAAAATTAAAACTCTGTTACGTACCTGTAAACAAAAACAAGAACCAAAGCAAAGCCAGAAGTGTATCATTATCATGGACTGTAGATAAACTGTCCCTGGCCACGGTTAGTGAATAAGCTGGGCTCAAGGAATCAATGGGAAAGTCTGCTGCTAAATCCTCGAATGTTCCTTTCAGAATGCAGTCTACCACGAACAGAAGTGGCAGTCTTCCAATAACAGTCAGCATTTTCTTTACAGCTGACATTTCCAAAACGAGTCATTTGTCCTCACTACTAAATAAGGTTGGTATTTATTTCCCCCAAACAGCCATCGGTTCCCATATATCAGTTCACCTGCTTCTTTACTAAAACCTGTCTTGTCTGCTGTTGTAACTCTTGAGTTGCGATGTGACGTCCATGTTTACCAGATTTTTAGCAGATTCACTGCTGTGGTAAAAGTGATAAAATTGTTACAATGATTAACTATTATATTCATAAGACGTTGTGGAATTGACGTCTTCAAGTCTAAACATTGGCAATTTAAACCATTAAGAAAAACATATTCTTAAACATTATAATTTCTCAGAAACTAAATATTTTGGCTGTATTGTATTACATGTCACATTGTTTGGATATTTTGCCCTGGCCATGCGGGTTTACGGGAGAATGAACAGGCTGATAGGCTAGCAGGGAATGCACCTCTTGGTGGAATTTGCCTATAGGCAAGGGGGAGGTGGTCGTACGCTTGAGGGACCAGGTGGAGAAGGTGGAGGAACAGATTGAGAACCCATATGTGGAAAGAATGAGATTGCGGGGGATCGGAAGGGGTTCTGGAAGAATCTCAAAACTGAGAGGGAAGACCAGGAGAACTTTTAATCAGATAGCGGTGGGAACGATTAGTAGTATGACTCTTCGCTGGCTGTTGAACGAGGGGACGGAGCACGTAAGTGAATGTCCTGAGTGCAGTGATGTTGATTCTTAACTCAACTCAACTCATCATGTCACAACGGCTTAGAAAGTGCAATATATAATATAAGGCAATGTTACCAAACATAACGTGAAAATTAACATTGAACAAACAGAAGTTATGAATATAAGTAAAGACAATCATTAAATAATTATACAGATAAATGACCAAAGGCTAACACAAGTACACGAATTCAAATATCTTGGGAGCACCTTTACTTACCATCAGATGGCAAATTAGATAGAGGGATGAGGACAAGAACTTAACAAGCCAATAATGTTGCATATCAAATTATACCCATCCGGAAACATCCAGCTATCCCCATGAAAATTAAGTAAACATTATAAATGCAATTTTTATACCAGCGTTGTGCTATCAATGCTAAACATAGGTACTAACTAAAGAACAAGAAAGAAAACTCACCACTACTTGTGAATTGAGATGCCTGAGAAAAGCAGCGTACAAGTCAAGACAGGACCATATTTAGAAAAGAGATCTATCACACGGTTGGAGCAACATCAGTTGTTAAATTCATTGATAAACAAAGACTTAACAGGTTCGGAAATTTAGTGAGAATTAACCCAACGTTGCCAGCAGCAAGATCATACAACATGAAAATTTAAACATAAAGAGGCAGGAGAATACCACGAAAAAGATGGATCGACGGAATCATCGACACCTTAATCAGCATACCAAGCGACCGAGCGAGCCCTATCGGAAACAAATCATCAAGCATAGGGCAGAGAAGGACAAAAGAAAGACAGAAGAATGTCACCAAAATAAGAGGTCGGGGTCGATCAACAGAAAAGTAGACGCAAGATAGAAAAGACACCATAGATATGAAAACACCTGAGGCAAGAGAACTGACGAAAGAACGAGAGTATTTCCCTACAGGCCGTGGTGAGGTCGACGTTCTGCAAAGGACCTCCTATATGATGATAATTTTCCCCCAAACGGATGCAAGTATGATGTGTACAACATTATTTTTGAACACACCACTATAATAGACCTTTAAATTGTTGGTGATCAACATAGATTGTCAGTCAGTTTTGAAAATCAAGACGAATGCAAAGAACTTTAAAACACATTACATATTTTTCTTAACTAGGACAACTAATAATACAGATGAAGGCAGGTATGAGACAGTAATAAACAAGAGAATATGAATAACAAAAGCAACGTTCATCGATATGAAACAGATTATCATATATAAAAATATTAGTAAAAGAGGCGGAAGAAGACATCAGTGGGCTCAGAGGGCAACAGAAAAGTTAAAAGATATAATCACACGAATTATATTATTGTTATTGCGTAGGGCTTTCCTCTTAAGACCAGGTAGGCTAGAGGCGTTAAGCAGCAGAAAAACCGACAGAAGTCAAGGAAACCCATCACTGTACATTCTTTGTAAATTATGATAGGAAAACTCACATCACATAATTTCAAATGAACAGAGCAAATGGGTTTCCCATCGACACTTCTGATATCACCAACTTTGCAAAGGGTCTGTTATAAGATTGTTAGGAAAGACATGCACACCGGGTGACCCCATACCGCCAGCATCCGACTGAGTGCGAAGGTTTACAATGCCTAAAGTGTGGACGTGGAATGCTCGCACTAAGAGTGAAGATGGTGAATTAGAGGATATGAAACAAGAAATGGAAAAAAATGATTATTATGTGAGATGGAAAGCGATTGGAATGACTATAGATGGCAATTATACAATTATTTATTATGAAGGAGAGAAAGACCAAAGAGGGGCAGCCATTATATGAATATGGAAAGATACAAATCCACTAAAGGATACTGGGCATTTAGTTAGTTAGTCGCAGTTCCAACTTCACAGCAACGGGTCGTCCCCATTATGCTCCGTTCCTGTGCCAGTGAATATCACACAAAATGCTCCCCACTGCCCAATGTGAAAAGCGGAAAAGACAGGAGTCTCGACAAATAACAGCCCGCACAGATACACTGTGCATAATGCCGCCACCAGAATGTCAACACAATAGTCCCCCACAAAACACCCATTTCATTTCTGATGGAATCGGCAGTCATTTTCCCATCTGGATGTTTCCTAGATGTTCACCCATACAGTCCACGAAATACAGTTCATCGTCGATGGTAGTGGCAGTCAACCAGAAGCCCAGCAGCCACGCATTTCTGCATAAGGCGAAAAACCGGTCAACTCTGGGACATAGCCATCTGCCATCGCTCCGAACATGCAGTCACGTTCCAAAAGACCTCGGGCAGATTCAAAAGCATTTCACACGAAACTCACAGCTCACAGTGTCGCGCCACGCACTCACCCAGTAGCAGGGCGACGGAACCATCAAACCTCCTTAGTCGCCTCTTACAACATACGTGGTAGGCTGCAGTGTTGCTATTCATTGCTTCCCTTATGGGCCCCGTCAACACACGGGAGAACTAGAGTATTGAGAACTGGGCAGTAAGAGATAGAATATGTCTGGTAAAGTTAAATAGCCGGCCCGTTAAAGTAAACATCGTGCAATCATACTCCCCACTGCATAAAGCAGCAAAGATGCAATTTACAGTGTTGGGAATACTGCCTTAAAGTAAAGTAGTGTAAACAATCAGAAATAAATATCATATAGGGGAAGACGGTAATGCTAAAGTTGGAAACCAGCAAGATGGTGGCACAGTAGGCAATTATGAACTAGAGTGGCGTAATGAAAGAGGAGGCAGACCTGTCTGATAGGTACGCAACATATAATACTACTATCGTTGTTTGAGGACATAACATCAGCAATATAAGATATATAGATGCTTTTTATTGCAGATAGCGAACATAATCTACAGGACTGAGTGAATGCTGTTATTGTACACAGTGGAAAGCAAAGTAAGGATTAAACTGTAAGATCGAAGTCAATACGACAGTACTTCGATTAAACAAAACAAACAAAACAAACAAACAAACTCAGAGATACATTCGAACTGGAGGTATTATTGGATACAATGGACATAAATAATATATATCCATGGATATAGCCTACCTATTCACCAACGTTCCACTAACTTAATCTAATGGAACGTTGGTGAGTTGAGTTGAGTTGAGTTAAGAACCGACATGTCCTGAGTGCAGTGATGTCGGTTCTTAACTTAACTTAACTCAGTTCACCAACGTTCCATTAGATTAAGTTAGTTGCATATCCTTTACAGGACGTCGCGGTCAACATCAGCATATTTTGCTGTGTGATATCTTGGCAAGTTTACGTTCAGTAGTTTGCCATTGCTTTCTGAACGACCAGCACCCATACTATTTCGTAAACAACCAACACAAGGCGGTCTGCTGCCAAATCGCCCGCAGCTGTGTTTCGAACGCGGTTACGCAGGATATTACGAATTGCGTCCGTAACATCTTCGCCACGGAGCGGGTTTCCATTAGACGAGACAGTAAAATTAATAGGTGAACGCATTAAAGATAAACAACACAAACCAGGCGTATGGACATCTATTTTGGAGAGACTATTGTTGCTATTTACAACCAACACGCTCCGTGGCAAATGGGTTACGGACACAGTTTGTAATCCCTCATACAGCGTTCGAAACACAACTACGGGCGATTTAGCAGCAGACCGCCTTGCGTTGTTTTAAAAATAATATAAGCTTAAATAATATAAACGTAAACTTGCCAAGAGATCACAAACAGCCAAACATGATGGCGATGACTTCAGCGTCGTGTAAAGGATATGCAACTAGCTAACTTTAACCGTCAACATACAATTTAATTTTCTCAAAACGTCATATCGAGAAATTGACGGAGTGGCCACGGGGAGTCCTCTTGGTCCTATTCTAGTGGACATCTTCATTGCACATTTAGAAAAAAAGATATCTACAGACATTAAAACTTGGTCTTCTACCGTCGTAGTGTGCAAAATCATCACCATAGACGAGCAACATGCAACATCATTCCAGGACACAATGAACAAGACGCATAGGAACAACTCTCTGTCTATGGAACACGAACACAATGAAACGTGGACAGGCCAATACTTACATTTCCACAGCTTCGCACCCGTCCAGTACAAACGTGACTTAGTGCGGACCCTGTTCGACCGAGCCAGGAAGATATGCACCCAGGACATACTGACAGTGGAATTTGAAACTCTTAAAGAATATCTTACACCTTAATGGGTTTTTTTCCCCACGTTTCCATCCTGTTTCAGGATATTGCGGTCAACACCAGCATCTTTCAGCTGTATGCTGATTCCTAGGCTAGATTACACGCTAAATCATCAACACGCCACGACTTTCTGAGCGATCGGCTCCATACTCTCATAAGTCGCTGGCGCGACTCGAACCACTTCTAATTCTCGTGCGCTCACGTCAACCACGAGAGTATTCGGAGTTAACGGAGAAAGCTGCTAACTCCTCGGCCAGGGAGCCGGCACCTTAATGGTTACTCTACTGGAATTATTTAAACCGTCACTGCCAACAGCCGAAACCAAAATCCAATGTAACATCAGTCCCCAAACTCAAGGTATTTGTCCAAGGTACTTCGAGGGGATGACGTCATGTAACGTCTTCAGGACCGGCTAATTACTGCTGTCTGCCGAACGTTCTGTGCTGCAACTCCAGTCATTGATACAGAACCACATCTATTGGCCGGTTGGACATCAGGAAGGTAGTTTGAAATTGATCTTTTTGTTTGATCTTTAACGTTGATAAGCACTTCCCCATATTTATTTTTGATAAGTTCATTTGGTTTATTATATTTTCCTACCAACTTCCTTGTGGTGCTATAAAGGTCTCTGCGGTATCCTTTCGCTGCTGCATCCTCCGTCTTCGCTTGAGCATCTAAGTGTTGTCTTTTATTCACTCTTGTGCGCTTCTTTACTTCTTTGTTAGCGTCTGTGTGGTTTTCTTGGGTTCTGACTTGTAGCTGTGGTTTTGCTGTTACTTAAATCTGCTTTTTAATTTTCCTTTCTTCTTTTTTGTTGAGGGTTTCCAGTGTTATCCGTGCTCTATGTTTTCGTTCTCTTTTCCCAAGGCTTCCATACACGCTTCGCTTCAAATGATTTTGACTTGTTGCAAACAGTCGTTCGTGCTCACTTCCTTATACCAACATTTGCAAAACTTGACACTTAATATAAACTGTGATCATAAATTGTTCCTTAGTTTCGTGGTTTCAGAGAAATCCTACACTATATTGAATTCTATGTAAATGCTACGTGGGACCTATATTTTTGTATGCATGTGAAACATGGACAGTAAGCAGACAAGTTGAGAAACATCTACTGATAGCGGAAATGTGATTCCAGAGGAAATTACATATAATATCATGGACGAATATAAACACGAATGTGACTTGAAAATTTATTAGAGAACACTCTGTGAGAATTTCCACACAGTTCAAGGACCCCCGTATCATAAGTGATGATCCAAATCTGTATATACCAGAATCATTTACGCCTTTCACATTTTGTCTGTGGGTCAGTTTTCTAATGGTGACATTTTGTGTGTGGGTCAGTTTTCTAATGGTGACATTTCATCTTGGCAGCGACGGTCAGCGTGGCCGAATGGATAAGAGCGCTCGTTCTTAAACACCCGGTGTGCTGATGCTAAGGTTGCGGGTTTAACCACCAACTACACACCAGTCAGTTGGACTAAAATGTTGACTTCTCGTCCTTGACTTGGGGACGTAAATTACAAGTACTTCAGAAGTCAGATTGGGTTCGCAAGATGGTATGGGACACTGATATTAAAGAAAGCTAATCCAGACGCAAACATCAGTTCAGTGCATTAGAAGCAGTAGCACATGTGTGGACTACTCGTCAGCTCAAAGCGAGCAAACAACAAGAAAACAACCTTGGCAGCGTCCTGTTTGGTTCTACTCTAGAACCAGAATACCTAGCTGGACAACTAAAGCATCTCATCATCATCATCATCAAGTGCCATGCCAGCTGGCGTAGGCGTTCATGTCTCTCCGCATGTCTCGGTCTTTGGTGTTCTGGATCAACTCTGCTGCTGATATTCCTCCATGCCACCGTCTCAATCCATCCAGCATCATTTCTCTTGGTCTGCCTCTGCCTCTCTTCCCCTCGATATTTCTAGTGGTCACGATGTTCTCCAGTGCCTCTCTTCTCATCACATGACCAAACAAAGCTGGTTGTCTCTTTCTTATTGTTGTATATAATGTTCTAGTTTCATTAGCCTGTTTCAGGCAATCGTTGTTAGTTACTCTGGCAGTCCAAGGAATTCGCAACATTCGTCTTAAGAACCACATCTCTGTTGCTTCCAATTCCAAGTTCTTCCTAATTTGTTCATTTACATTCAAATATTCACTGTCATAGAGCAAAACAGATTCTATAATAGCACTTCAGCACTTCACAAAAAGTATCACAATCACGGCTAAATATTATTGTTATTTTGTTCGTTGGTGAAGACTTTGTGATTTTGGTGAAGAAAATGTCCACTTGTATCTAGGTGTCTTTCCTTTCATCGAGCTTTCCATTATATTTAGTGTTTATTCATTTTCCAGAATCTGCTCGGCCTCTGTTTATATTAATATGGAAGTGGAGTAGGGCCTTGATCAACTAATCTTGATTCCAGAATTCAGACGATGTCTCCGATTGCATTCATCGTTTTTGCAGCCTCTAGGTTCGCAGAAGCTAATGTGATATCCCTATAGTTTCACAGAAAATACTGTTTTGTACTTTTAGGTTCGCATAAGCTGATATAATCTGCCTCTAGGTTTGCAGAAGCAAATATGATCTGCTTCTAGGTTCGCATAAGCAAATAGAATCTGCCTCTAGGTTCGCATGAGCAAATATGATCTGCCTCTAGGTTCGGCGAGTCACTAACTTTTATATATAATCAATGTCTCACGAAAGGTCACTTCTCATCAACCTTTAAAATCGCTAAAGTTTATCCCCATTTAAAAGAGGGTTCATTAGACGATGGTCTCATGAGTAACTATAGGCCAATTTCCATATTAGTATGACTATCCAAACCACTAGAAAAGAACATTCACAAAACAACACTAGAACACTTAGTTCACTACAAGCTAATAGTTGACAGTCAGTCAGGGTTTCGACTAAAATATTCTTGTCATACAACCCTAAGAAACATGATAGAAAACTGGAATCAAAATATTAACAACAATACTTTATGTGGAGCGGTGGTTATAGACTTTCGAAAAGCATTCGATATGATAGATCATACTCATTCATTCGTTGGCACCTTTCCGTCTTGACAGACGATAGTTTGGAACATTGTGATTCAAAAAGGCTTAATAATTACGACCCATGGCGGTGACGAGTGTGGCTGATAAGGCCAATTCGTGTTGCAAATGTTTGTCCACAGTGGTTTTACGTGAAAACATGGTCATTTCCACCACCAGGCACCATCTTACGTCTCTCGCGCTCTGTGTGTGCTTTATCTGCAATCATACTATTTTAATTTAAAAAAAACTAGAAACAGTGACAATAAACTTTAATATAGTGACATTGAAAAAATGCTTTTCATCAAACATAAAATACGTAGTATCACAGAATCAATCGTTATCTCAAACCATTACCATTAATATTTGAGTACCTCAGGGATCTAAAGTCTATACTTGGCCCCCTGTTATTTGCCATTTAATTTAAATGATCTTCCCGTCTATCTTTCGTCGTCCTGCGATCTATTTGCAGATGACTGCACAGCATATACAAACGCTATTATTGTAATGTGTTATAATCGTTCTTGCAACAGGAAATAAATAGTGTAGTTGACTGGAGTTATGCAAACTGCATGCAAATTAATATTCATAAAACAAAATCTAAATTAATAGCAACCAGGCAAAGACTTCACACTCTACACTCACGGAGAACTCTTCAGCTGCATATTAGTAGGACTCCTGTAGAAAGTATAATCGAGCACAAAGCACAGGTCTTATCATTGATAGAAATTGCCAAGAGCCGGCACTCACCCATCATTTCCGACATCTTGGTTTTGTGTCTAGGGTTCTATGTAAATGCTACGTGGGACCTATATTTTTGTATGCATGTGAAACATGGACAGTAAGCAGACAAGTTGAGAAACATCTACTGATAGCGGAAATGTGATTCCAGAGGAAATTACATATAATATCATGGACGAATATAAACACGAATTTGACTTGAAAATTTATTAGAGAACACTGTGAGAATTTCCACACAGTTCAAGGACCCCCGTATCATACGTGATGATCCAAATCTGTATATACCATAAATATCACAATAGGCTCGCTTGCTCTCTGTACGAATCTTTCGTGCACACAACACAATTCCATAACGCGTCCTCAGAGTACATGAACACTTTATTACATCACAGTCCTTATCGTGGTCGCCATCATACCCCACCAGCATCTAGCCTTCCAGTGTTCTGGGCATGACCATCCCACCAACTGTCTAGCAATAGTGTGCACATAATACTACTAATCGGTGTTTATTCCTTGTTGTCGTTGCACAAAAACAGAATATACAAGTCACCGCTAACTGTTAATAGTTACTTACATTACACAAGTGCCCACCGTGTCACGGCGTGTTTCTCTCGCCGTCATTCACAGTGTTCAGAAAACGAGGTCAGCTCTCTCGCCCCAGCCGATCAAACATGTACTGGGCCATCGGCAGTTGGTTACTTCAGTACACTGCCTCTTCCCTCATAGACTGTCTTGACTTGACCACCGACACTCTTTCACAGCTAACTGCACTTCCATAACTGTAATCTTCGCAAAAATGCCTTCAAAACACCGAACTTCCACAAACACAACCTCCTTGTCTCACGCCCAGCTCAGTCTGTCTGAGCACAACCCTCTTCCGGCTTTTACCTGGGCGCGCCCCGTGACCACATTAGCTCCGCCCACTAGTCTGCCCGTCTTCGCTTGCATTTTTGAACTGTGTGTATACAATACTTTCTACGCTTGACACCCTTGCTGTGTTTCGCGTAATCCATCTCATGGCAATATGCCCCCCCCCCCTTTTTTTTTTAAAAATGTTGTAAACATTTTTACTACCTTTACTCGGTCTTATACTTCTTGACATGAGTTGGATAAGTTCACACTACCGTTTGTTTTAGTGGACTCATGGTCGCACGCTTTGGTCTCTCTCAATATTCGCCCATATATATACGTCTATTGTCATTACATATGCGCCTATCTTTCCCATGATACCTTTAGACTCGTGACAAGTTTTCATCAATAACCAACACCACTGAAAAAAAAAATATATATATTATGCGGACACGGCAACCCGTCTACACCTAGACTTCCGTGTAGTCACAGCCTCCTTTTCAAGTTCAGAGGTTATGTGATCTAGTCTGACGTAGGATCCAATGTTTCATCAAACATCCCTAGCAGCTCCTCAATCATGTACTATACATGAGCATCCTACTCAATCCAAGCCCCAGACTCTGAGTAAGGTATATGTGTGTGATTATGGACTATGGCTTTCACTGTCCCTTCTTGTATCAATGGATTGCCCGTGCTTTGACTTTGACGTTAATGAGTTATGTTTGACCTTGGTGCTGCTTCGATGCTTGTAGTGTATTTATCTCTTCTATACTTTCCATAGGTAATTCCATTTTGGGGTACGTTTAGCTGATCTTTATTTGTCTGGCAGCTATCATTGCCTATGGATGTTAAGACGATGCTGGTTTTCTGTTTGTTCTATACCACTTCTCTAGGCAACTTATACCTTTGCCAATTTCAACTATGCATTTGGCAATGAGACTTATTTACATCACTGAATCATCATCTCCATACAACGCATACGTGTTCTGTAAAACCCATACATACTAATACTATATCCATGTCATGTATACACATTGTATCATAGTAAATGAATAAAATATATTCAACAGCCATTCGCAGAGCTGGGGCTATGATCACATGGACCAGAGAGGAGAGAGATTGGAAGATTGGCAGGATGAGAATAGATTCATCCTGATTAACAAGCCGTCTGATCCACATACCTTCTACTCGAGATCATGGCACTCTACAACTACACCTGACCTGGCGTTTCTTTCACCAGACCTGGAGTGGAACATTACACGAATTGTTGGGAAACAACTTGGTGGCAGTGACCATCGGCCAGTCTTTCTAACTGTACAAAATGAGCTTGTAGGTGAAAGCAGCACCATCTCGAGGTGGAACTACAAGAAAGCAGACTGGGCAATGTACAAGCATCGCACTAGCATACTGGTTAGAAACCTGAACACTGAGAAGGACATAAATAAAGTAGTTGAAGAGTTTGGGAAATGCATACTACAGGCAGCACGCGAAACAATACCAAGAGGAGCCCGTAAACATTATAAACCCTACTGGAATAGTGAACTGGAACAGTTGCATAATGGTGTGGATATATGTAAAAAAACAAGCAGAGGCCACACCCAGCCAAGAGCACCACAATAAATATCAGCACGCAAAAGCCAAATTTCAAAGGGCCCAACTGCAGGCTAGACGAAAAAGCTGGCAGGAGAAAACAGAGTCACTGAACTTTGAAAAAGACACAAGAAAATTATGGAGGCTAATAAAACAGCTTAACGATGAGGGCACAGGGAGAAACTCAAAAATTGCGCTACATAAAGACGGAAACACCTTAACAGGAAAGCAAGCAGCTGACAATTTTGCTGACTCATTCGCACATGATAACAATATTGAAATTAGTCCAGAGAAACAACAGGAGATTCGAGAGAAATGGCAAAATACAGGACAGAAGGAAGTTGTACATGAGGTTATGGAGACACCTATCACATTCAGTGAACTGGAGCTAGCCATTTCAAAGCTGAAAATGAGAAAATCACCAGGAGCTGATGGTATCTCCAATGAAATGATCGGGAACCTAGGAACAGAGGCCAAAGCAAAGCTGCTACAGATCTTTAATAATACATGGACCTTAGGCAGTGTTCCACAAGTCTGGAGAGAAGCAATCATGATACTCCTCCTAACATCTGGGAAAGACAGTTCCATTGCCTCCAGCTACAGACCCATTAGCCTCACCAGTTGTCTCTGCAAAACAATGGAACGCGTCATCAATCACAGACTACAGTGGTACATTGAAAGTGAAAACATCCTTGTGCCACAACAGGCTGCCTTTAGGCAGTGCTACTCTACGGAAGATCAGACAGCCTACTTCTCTCAAGAAGTTGAGGATGCATTCCAAGAGAAGAAGCTGGTACTTGCGGCTTGGATAGATCTAAAGAAAGCCTTTGACAAAGTCTGGAAAGAAGGTCTGATGAAGAAACTGAGAAACTGTAAAGTCAATGGAAGAATGTACAAATGGGTAAAAGCATACTTGCACAACAGAAGAGCCCGAGTATAGATAGACGGTCTCAAGAGCAAGAAAGTACTATTGCGTCACGGTGTTCCCCAGGGTGGAGTCCTGTCCCCAACACTTTTTCTAATCTTCATCAATGATCTTGTTGCTAATCTACCCAATGGAATTAAAGCGGCAGTGTACGCTGATGACCTGGTTTTGTGGAGCGCAAATGAACATGCATCAGTGGCCACCATATTGCTACAAAGAGCTGTAGATACATTTGTTGCATGGGTGGATAGATGGTGTATCAGCATAAACACTGACAAGTGCAGCACCATTCTATTTACCCTTTCTCCGAAACAAAAGGCAGGGAGCATTCAGATAAATGGAACACCCCTAAGAGACGATAAGGAACCAACATACCTTGGTGTAACATTCGACGACAGGCTGACATGGAGAAAACATATTAAAAAAGCAGTAGCAAAAGCCAGAAGGAAAATTTTCATCCTGAGAAAGCTAACTGGAACCACTTGGGGAGCCAGTGGGAAAATACTTAGCAAAGTTTATCAACAGAGCATACGACCACACTTGGAATACGGGTCAACTGCGTGGTGTTCAGCATCAAAAACTACATTGCAGGAGCTGGACAAGGTGCAAAATCAAGCTCTTAGAGTCATCACAGGAGGGATGAAATCAACCCCTATAGTAGCAATGGAGAAAATGGGGAGGACACAAGCTTTAAGAGAACGCAGAGATACAAAAACAATAATACAAGCAGAAAAGTTTCTCAGCTTGCCAGACCACCCTATGAAGAACAGATTTGAAAACTTAGCTATGGGGCGGTTGAAAAGAAGTAGTTTCATACACCAGGCCAAACAACTCTGCAGAGAAACCATCGATCTTCCCACAGTTGATATCCCCCTGACAACTATTCCAGAGCAAACCCCGTGGAAAGATGAACATAGAATATCGATACAAATCCAGTCAAAAGTGAGAGGAATATTTGACAAGGAAGAACAGAACAGTGTACAGCGCAGAACAGCCACTCTCAGCTTCCTTGGTGACGAATACCCACAGGATCTCTGGATCCGAGTCTACACAGATGGGTCAGCACAAAATGCTGTTCGAAATGGAGGAGCGGGAGTGTATATAGAATACCCAAATAATACTAGAGACACGGCCAGAATTCCAACAGGAAAGTACTGCCATAATTATGATGCTGAAATTGAGGCAATCAAGATAGCCACAGAGAAATTACAAAATACCAGCCATGGTACACAACCTGTGGTGATATTGACAGATGCAAAATCCGTAATAGAGGCGCTCCTGTCTGGGAAATTGCCAGTTCTGAGGACACTGCTTTCTGAACTTAGCAGTCATCGTAAGATCACCATACAGTGGATACCATCCCACTGTGGAATCCCCGGAAACGACAGAGCTGATCGATTGGCTAAGGAAGGAGCACAAGAAGAACAACCAGATGTGCCTATTACATACCACCAAAAAAAAAATTATGATCAAATCAGTCAGAAGGCCACCAAACCTTACTCAAGACGACTACCACGTTATGGACAGACCAGAACAGGTCATTCTTCTGCGCCTCAGAACAGGACACAATAGATTACACCCACATGTATACAAAATTCAAGATTGGTGACTCAGCCATGTGCACATGTCGTTTCTCTTCGCAGACAGCAGAGCACATACTCCAGGATTGCCCAAACTACAACATATCCAGGCGAAACTTCTGGCCTAGACAGACAACAGTGGAAGATAAACTCTATGGACCGCTGAATGAACTAAAAAAGACTGTTAGATTCATACAAGAGACAACATTGCAGTTATAAACATATGTTAGGCGAACGAAAGAAGAAGAAGAAATATATTCCATCCTATGCATACATATTCTACAATTTATCATCCTTGTACATTGAAGTAATAAAGTAATACAACATCTATATACAACGTGTTTGTTTTCATTTGCAATATTCTGGTTTAGAACCTTTGTGCAAATTTGTACTTATTTGGTTTCTCTCAAATTTACATTTGCACTTGTTGTTGTTGCATAAGTTCTGTGGACTTATGACCATTGTATGCTTTACCATTTGCCTCAGTTTGTACATTATGTTTGAAATGTAACTACATGTGTCATACTATTGGACTTTTAGTTTCTCTGTTTGCAACATATAGTTATTGTGCCATAGAGACAAGTAGCAGACTCATATATGTCTCTCGTACCATATGTAGTGGGTCTTCTCATCAGATCATAAATTCAAGTAGAACTACACGACTTCAAGTCTGTGGACATCTGTACCCGTGTATGTAACTATTCATCAATTATCATAATGATGACGGATGAAATGATAAAATGATAATAACACCATGAAAGGAAATAATAGTTTCCCAAAAAAATTTGATGATGGTGAAAATGATACAATTTCTAGTCTTAAATTAATGTGTTGAACCTAGAATCTTTGGTGGATACTTGTGAGCTGTCGGTCAACCTTGTATCCCTTCAACAGTGGGTTGTAACTAGTCTGGTGGTCTATGGACTTGCATGGTGCTCATCTTGTGATCAAGTGGCGTATGACTTCTATCTGTAGCTGCATTCTTCCTCTCCATTCAGCTTCAGATGCCCTAATCATTCAGCTTCAGATGCCCTAATACTGTCTGAGAATAATAACATACTGGGATGTACGTATCTATGTACATATGTATATACAACAAGTATTAATACAAGTGATAGTAGTAACTAATTTTAAGCTGTTTCCATTGACATGCCAGTGTCCCGATTAGCAATTCAGAGTGTAATTCAGTTAATTCAGCAAGAATCCTGGCTATGAGATGATTTCCAGGTGATTTGATGTACATTTTCAATGTTTTCCTTTGGTATTTACATCAATGGTTTACATGATTGCATGACATTTTATTGATATCAACATCAGCATGAAGTAGACGTATCACCTCAACTGCATTTGACATCTGATTATAATATCCTATCATGATGGCATTGCTTGGATAATATGTCATATCACTTTAGCTCCTCTAAATGAGAGTTGTAGTTAATATTATTATTCTGACATTTGATGTTTTTATCACAGTATATTCATTCAACCAATACTATCATAACCAAGCATTCATTCTGTTTAAAACAATTATTTCTATACTAAACTATATCTATAAAATATATACATCTTTTATCTACATATCACAAGGCGAGAGTTTATGATAACCGAAGTTATCTTGTGAGTAGTCTGACGTGTTGTCTTGTTTCTTTGATGTGCATTACTGAACAATGGTTTGCATCTGCCTGTGTGACATATGTTGTTATTGTCTTAAATTTATCAATCTGTTGCATGTACGTTTTCCTTTCCTCATCTGTCAATCCCATATATTTCCAATATCTATTCCAGTTTCTTATTTTCATGTCTCGTGTGCGTTTATCAATTTGGTCTTGGGGAACTTTTTGGTGTTGCCACTGTTTTACTAGCGAGTCTATGTCACTATATTGTGCTTTTGGTATCCATGGGGGATTTTCGTTTTCCCAGTTTGGTTTTATATAGTCACTGTTACCTATATGTCCCTGATCATCATCCTCGTCAGAAAATGTGTCCCCCAATTTTCCCGATTGAGTTCTAACATAACCTGTGGGTTGACTGAGACTATAGTCTGCAAGTTTATTAATTTTTGTTCTGGTCGTACTATCCAAGTATGGAGTTAATTCTTGTTGGACACTTGGTGTACTTTCAGTAAACGATGGGCTTTGTGTTTGGTAATATGTGATGAGAAAGTCTACCTTGATTTTCTCACTCTCGGTTAGATTTGGTCTGACTGACAGTGCATCCCATGTGATAACTTCTTGAGTGGATTATCTTGGTACATTTACATCAATTTGAGATGACTGTTGGTCTTCTATGTTTTTTTTGTCTGTTTGGTACATATTTGTTACTATGTCTGATATATTGTCGTCTATTTTAACCTGTTGGTCTTTAGTAGGATGGTCCTCCCTGATCTTGTTCTCTTTTCCCCATGTTTCTATGTCTTGTCTTGTACATTCTTTTAAATTTGGAATACTTCCCAACATTAATTCTGCTGTCGGTTGTGTTAGGACTGCTGCGGGTATCAGTCCTTGGTAGTATGGACAGTCAATGTCTATCATTGCTGTTTTATATTCTTCTACAGCACCTGCAAATGTTTTACAAGTTACTTTGTCGCCTGTATAGTCCTTGTCTTTTATCAGTTTCTCATGTACACCCACAATTGATGTAGCTGTGTCTCTGATCATACTTACAACTTGTCCATTCACGAATGCTGTTTGGAACTTCGGAGTTGTTTCATCATCCTGAGCTGAGTGAGCTTCTTGTATGTATCTCCCATTATTGCTCTTGTCATATTGTCTAGTATCCATGTCTGGTGTATTTGTGCTTTGTGGTTCGTCCTCGTCGCTGCTAGACGTTACATATGCCAGGTTGGCGTTCATCAGTTGCTTTAATTTACAAGTCTTGGCTAGGTGTCCAAAACTATGGCTTAGATAACATTTTACATTGCTTTTATAGTCTTAGACCTTGTCTAGTCTTTTTTTCCGATACGTTCTTTATGTGTGAGTCATAACTTGGATTCCTGTCACACATCTCCAGTGATCCGTGCTGTCTGTTGCAGTAATTGCAATCTATCATTCTACCTCTACTTGGTGAGTTATATGGTCTCTGCTGGATTTGTCTGTATTGGTATGGTCGACTACCTCTGTCTTGGTAATTGTATTGGTGGTGTCTATTTCATGGATTACTACTCTTTTGATTTGACAATCTGGCTGCCGCCCCTATTATTAGTTCAGGTTGGGCCCCTTCTGTAAAAACCTCTTTATGTGCGATGTATTACTCTTCTCCTCTGGACTCCATCTCAGCTACGGACGCACATTTATGTTCTATCAGGAACGTTGCCATGTTATCAGGCACTGCTGAGACTAATTTGTCTCTAAGCATTAGATCTCTTAATCTGCCAAAGTCAGTACCTACCCCTGCTGATTTCAACCATTTATCAAATAGTGATGTGGTTTCAGCTGTAAAATCTAAGAAGGTCTGGTTTTCCTTCGGGGTTAAAGCCTTGTAAGCTGTGCGAAGTCCTGCCTGATCTAAGGAAAAATTTGCTAGGACTCGCTCTTTTATGTACTGATAATCTGTTCGACGATTCTCAGGTGTCACCTCTACAACTTTGAGAGGCTCCATGGCGAGGTGCTTAGGAAATAATATCGCCCACTCATCAATTGGAACCTTATAGTGGTTCATGAGGACTTCGAAATTAGTCACCCATGCTGATACCGAGTCACCTTGCGTGAAGTTTCTAATGATACCCTGATATCTCTTGATGGGGTCCAGGGTTTTGACTGCTAATTTATTCCTGGCAATTTCAGCTTCTTTTTCCATTTCTAACATTTTCACTATAATGTTACCCCCAATGTCTTTGTCTTTCATGATTTGATCGGCTGCCAGTTTGTTTTTTTCAAACTGTAGTCTTTTTGCTTCGAGATCTAATTTTTCTCTTTCTACAGATACGTCTTTATCTCTTTGTTTTTCTTGTGCGTCTCTAAGTTCTCTAGCTGCTTTATCTTGTGCTACTCTAGCCTCTCTAGCTGCGGCCCTGTCTTCTCTCTGTTGTGCCTGAAATTCTGAGACTTTTTCCCCTGCCCATGTCATAAGTTCTGGGCCTTTATAACCACATTTCTCCCCAAGTGAAATAAAGACTGCTAATGTAGACATATTGTGGTTGAGTACCTGTCTACTATATATGAGTCAATAACCTGTAGCTGAAACAATGTACAATAGTTGTAGACACTATCAGTATCAGTGTCTTCAGATAACAGTATCTGTGATGCCAATGGTAAAGAATCTTAATAGCAAGAATCTCTTTCAGTCAGTGTCGCTGTTGATCACGCTCTGGCGAAGCTGACTGTGATGAACTTGGTGTAATACTGTTCAACAAGAATACTAACAATACTGAACAACAATAAAACCTATCAGAAGTTTTAGCTAAATGACATAACACCTGTGGACAAAATAATCACAAATAATAGATACATTAATGACATTAAAGAACAACGAATATTGGACTAGGTTACAACACAAGACAAAGTTCTCGCTAGCAGTCGAAAATTTACTTGAATTCTAAGTCAATTTCGAATGCTAACCAAACGGAACTTACTTTTGGGTGATAATGAAATAACCGCAACAGTAGCCATCCAACCTCCCACTAATGATGAGGGTGAGCAAACTTATTGATGGAAGGGTGCCTGTTTACTCTGGAATACTAAGCAGGATACATATACAAATCAAGTGAAAATAGCTTAACCTGTATAAATTCAACTCCGGTGTCCTTGGTGGCTTGGTCCAGATGTTTGGCTCCACTTCAGAATTCTTCAAAAGATGGTATGGATCAGCTTCACTGCATTCCGGGTTGATCAGGAATCAGTAGGATTTTGGTCTTAAAAATGGTGATCCTCAAAAAGTGGTGTTGATAGTGCCCAGCATACTACTCATGGTACTGGAAACTTGGATCTGAAAAATATTCTTTAATCTAACAATGAGATTAGTTCTTTGGAGCACTATAGTGCGTGAAGCACATGAACACGGCTCTAGAATGATGGTTTATGTGGCCGAGTGCCATCATCTGTTTCCTTGACTCAATAGTTGAAATCTTAAATTAGAGTTCTTTGATATGTTATTTGCCACTGCACACAGACGTAATACGATACACAATTCATCTAACTTGATGTTAGGCTGAGACGTGAGATTACTTTGTTGTCGTCGATGGTCGCCATTTTGTTGACCTTGAACAATGTCACTCTTTGTCCTCCACACTTAGTGTTCACTTTCTATTTCTTTATTACTTGCAGATCATTATCTTCCTCGTTTCTTTCGAACTGTCCTCTATTAAACACTGTACTGATGAAATATTCTCCCTTGATCGTATCTGGGTTCACTCAAACGGACGTAAGACCTCCAAGTGCCAAGAGCCGGTACTCACCCATCATGTCCGACATCTTGGTTTTGTGTCTAGGGTTTAGAAGCGTCTAGAAATATCACAATAGGCTCGCTTGCTCTCTGTACGAATCTTTCGTGCACACAACACAATTCCATAACGCGTCCTCAGAGTACATGAACACTTTATTACATCACAGTCCTTACCGTGGTCGCTATCATCTAGCCTTCCAGTGTTCTGGGCATGACCATCCCACCAACTGTCTAGCAATAGTGTGCACATAATACTACTAATCGGTATTTATTCCTTGTTGTCGTTGCACAAAACAGAATATACAAGTCACTGCTAACTGTTAATAGTTACTTACATTACACAAGTGCCCACCGTGTCACGGCGTGTTTCTCTCGCCGTCATTCACAGTGTTCAGAAAACGAGGTCAGCTCTCTCGCCCCAGCCGATCAAACATGTACTGGGCCATCGGCAGTTGGTTACTTCAGTACACTGCCTCTTCCCTCATAGACTGTCTTGACTTGACCACCGACACTCTTTCACAGTTAACTGCAATTCCATAACTGTAATCTTCGCAAAAATGCCTTCAAAACACCGAACTTCCACAAACACAACCTCCTTGTCTCACGCCCAGCTCAGTCTGTCTGAGCACAACCCTCTTCCGGCTTTTACCTGGGCGCGTCCCGTGACCACATTAGCTCCGCCCACTAGTCTGCCCATCTTCGCTTGCATTTTTGAACTGTGTGTATACAATACTTTCTACGCTTGACACCCTTGCTGTGTTTCGCGTAATCCATCTCATGGCAGAAATCTAACATTTAATTTCCATTTTCAAGCTCTCTTTAAATAAATATTCCCCCCCCCCCCCCCAAAAAAAAAAAAAAAAAAAAAAAAAATTTCCAATCTTTCCAAAATTAAAAATTTCCTGGATGAAAACACAAGAAAGATATTCTATACTTCCCACATAAAGACACATATTGACTATTGCTCCACAATCTGGGATGGATGCTCAAAATCAATAACAAAACGCCTTTATTCGCTCCAGAAAAGGGCATTGCTTTTATTAATGGTAAAAAGCTTTCTGACAATTCTAAGCTACATTAACTCTTCAGCTACTGCCACTCCACAAACTCCACTTTTTAATAAGACCAAACTAATTCACAAAATCCTATTTCAAAATGCTCCACGCTACCGTTGACCATTGTTTAAATATAACGCTAAACATAGCAAATGACTGAACATACTTCATGCCCCTAAACCTAGGATAGACTTATACAAAATAAACTAATCGTACTTTGCCGCTTAGTTGTGGAACAATCTTCCGCCAATAAAAGATACAACACATCAATATACATACGGTCGCAACCTGTTTTAACGCTACCTCAGTACAGACTAAATACTCCCCCCCCCCCCACAAAAAAAAAAGAAAAAAAAGAAATCATCTCAAACAACAATTAGTGTCATAAACATTCCCATATGCATGGTACGATTAATCTTCCTTTATGTATTTATAAAGGCAATGTTAAAAATTGCTTTAGTGAGTCATGTTTTATTGATAATTTTCCATGCGTTTTAATTAATATTGCTCTTGTATTGTCTAAGATTAACTTCATAAGTGGTGTTTGAATGAAATAACGTATGAGAGGAAAGAGAGAAGAAGGTCAGCGTGTCAGAAGGTCGTGAGTGCCCAATTCTTAACCCTTTGAAAATAAAGTTTGTTTGTTTGTTCGTTCGTTCGCATGAACAATTATGATCTGCCTCTTGCTAATTTGATGTGCCTCTAGGTTAGCAGAAGATAGTAATATCATTGTGATTATTATGTTTCCCATTGTTACATTTACATTTGCATTGTTGTATTTTAATTTGATCAGATTTGAGGTAATGGTGCAATGATACGCTGCTAATATTTTATCGGACTTCGAAAGTGCGCCAACAGTTCTGAAGATGTGCCCAGTTTAAGCTATGTTGTAACTTGTAAGCTCAATCCAGAATAGCCATTCATAAACATAAGCAGGACAGCTTTAGGCTTTAGTCACAAGTAACAAATATGGTTAGGTAAACGATTCAGTCAAGCCGTCTCTTTTTTTTTTTTGTCAAGTATAAGTACTATAAGTTGTTCCCGTGTATCTTAACATTATCAGGTATCAGTGATTCCATAGCAGTATTCGGTCGCGTAGTAATATTCTTCAGATAACAGATGTGTTCGCGCGTCCTTTTCTCCAGGAACAACGACTTCTTTAGGCATACAATTGTAACCAATCTCTTAGTCTGGAGAAGTACCCACTCAGTAGTCCCTGCATTAAATAACTATGATTACTAAATCCACCACACATAGCGCGTCTTCTTTGGCTTTCCCATGACTGTATGCATTGTCTTGTCTGCTTTCTCCTTGAGCTAAAAGACAACCAAGACAGAATTCCTCGCCGCTCGACCGCCATTCTCCCAATTCCAGCACTAACTGCCAAAAAAAAAAAAAAACCACCATCGTCAAAGAGCGCGCCAAAATGAACGCCGGTTAAACATTTGTGCCAACACATATTAATGTTCAACTTGCGCGCAACATCTGAGTTATCTGTGTCACCAGAAATCAGCATCATCATGTATTCTACCAACTGGCGCAGGCATTCATGTCTCTGCACAGATCTCGACCCTTAATGTCTCTGATTCAGATCTGATGAAATTCATGAAAACTAGGGAAGATAATCTGGTGGTTTCGTCTTGACTTTCACACTCATATAGGGTAATGTTACCTCTACCTTTGACAACAATTTACGCTGTCAGGACAAATAAGAGCCCTGCTCTGCTTAGCTGCAGAGTTGCTCACTTATTCCTGTGGAAACTCAGTCCCCTGAGCTGCGTTTACCACACTGATGTGTGTTTCTCATCCTTTACCACGGGTAGGTGCAGTTGTGATTTTATCTTCCTCAAGTTGTTGACCGGCTCTGTGGCGAAGGCGTAACCAATGCAATTCGCAATCTCGCATATCGCGTTCGAAACACAGCTGCGGGCGATTTGGAACCAGGCCATCTTGCGTTGGTTTCCATACAACAGATATGTGCGCTGGTCGTTCAGAAAGCAATGGCAAACAACTGAACGTAAGCTTGCCTAGGAATCACAAACAGTCAAAATAGGCAGGAGTTGACTGTTTAAGGTTATGCAATTAACTAACAAGTTGTGGGGCCATGATAACATTTCCCAAACTCCTCAGTACTTCTAGAGGACGCCTAAAATCATCACACCAAAATACAACACACATTCCATTGAATCTCAGATAACGCTGCATGTAAGAATATGTATAAGCACGCGGGTTCAAAGCTAGGGAGGTTTATCCACGCGCAAGTATAGTTTCATGGATGTAAAACACGTGTTGTTCTCACTGCCTTCTCGTTTTTTGCCTAGCCACTCACTTCCCTTCCCTCCTCTCTTTTTATGTTACTGTTGCCTCATTTTCGAATCCATTCACTTCGCATTGTTTATTGTGTGCGCGGGTGTATTTGTTATGTGTGTGTGTGTGAGAGAGAGAGAGAGAGAGAGAGAGAGAGAGAGAGAGAGAGAGAGAGAGAGAGAGATGGGGGTGGGGGGGGGAACATTGCTTGCGCAATGCATAAGGCGCCCGCACGTGTCTTGTGTGTTACAATGTACTTCAGTGAAACTGTTTCCTGTGTGGTTTATTTACAAGGCAAGTCTTTTCTCGCGCTAGCGAAGTTGACAGAGAATAGCGATTGAAATTCACATAAGCACGGTTGGAAGCGGGTTAGGCTCCTGAACTCGTCACTTGCCAAAATGAGGGAAATATTGGCCCCCTATTCCTCCTTGCTCTCAGGTCTACAAATGTGATGGCGCTGTCACATCACAGATCCATAGCAGGAAACTACTCCGAGACCTCCCCAAAAACATGACTCATTCATAGGTACAGATAGAGACAGTAAGCAAGCCGTTATGGACGCAGTTCGTCATCCTGCATATCACGCTCGAAACACAGCTACGGACGATTTAGCAGCAGACCACCTTGCATTGGTTTTGTATGAAATGGTATGGATGCCGGTCGTTCAGAAAGCAATGTCAAACTACTGAACGTAAACTTGCCAAGAGATGACAAATGGCTCAAAAAACGCCGCTGTTGACTTCGACGTCCTGTAAAGGATATGCAACAAACTTTTAACAGACAGTAAGGCCGATATATTAAAAACCAAATTTTGCATGTTATTTGCGGGACGTTGCGACCAACCCCAACTCAAGGTTGATTTACTAGTCATGTTTTAGTTAAGCAATTTGCCATTGCTTTTTGAACGAGGTCAATGTTGAAGTCCAACTGACCGGTGTAGGAAATGAATCCCTTACCCAGCCCTCAATGCACAGGAAGTTTAAGTGCAAGCGCATTAAGTCCCGCAGCCATGCTGAATTCTTGATAAATCAAAGAGACCTCACTTGTCCCGACAGTCGGATATGGCTGTCAAAGGCAGAGGTAAAAGACCCCAATGCGGATTTGGAAGGCAAGGGAAACCACCACATTATCTTCCCAAGATTTCATGAACTGTCATATAACAGAGCCTGTGAACGAAGTTAATGGCTGTCTTAGGATATCCTCGTCCGGTAGGGACAATCATGAGCCACGGGTGACACCAGACCAGCATCCAGCTACTGATGGCAAAATCATAACGAATAAATTTAAAATGGGAACTAAAGTAAAAATAGGAACGTGGTATGTTAGGTCTTTAAATGAGTTGGGAACGCTTAACAATGTGATAAGAAAAATGGAAAGCATAAAAATGGATGTCTAAAGCATAAGTGAGATGACATGGGAGTTATCGGGTAAAATTATAACCGACAAACACACAATAATTTATTCTGGAGGAGATACACAAGAAAAAAGGAGTAGAAATACTATTTGATTAAAACAAAACAACAACAACAGCCAAGTCAATTAATGGTTACTGGTGCAATGGGGGGTACGGGATGTCAGGCATTGGTAGCACCTTTGGTAAGGATGACTCTCATGTTCTTTTCAGGACCCATCCCCCACTGGTCCAAGCCTGACACCCAGCTCGTGCCTGTGGCTCCTAGTAGCTGTCAGCAAGCGACAGCGGCCACCCCCGGGCAACAGCTGTGAGAGGCTGGCTAAACCAGGCGCGGGTAGCCGATTTGGTGTCAAACCAAGCGGTGAACTAAGGTATGCCTACCCAGCATGTGAAGACAGGATCCGGCAGACTGCGAGGAAGAAATCATTCCTGATTCAACGGGCAAGACGGCGTTTACCTGCAAAGCGTTGTGGAACGTAATGAGCACGGCAAGGCACGTAGAGCGCAGTGGTCATCCACTGCACCTGTATTCGTCTCCAGTCGTCTTGACTTGTCCTGCCACTGGATTCAGATGGACTCAGGCGAGAGAGTGAGGTCGCCGAATTGTGCAGCTCTTCCTCACTTTAATCCAATTCATCGCGCAAGTCATTCTTCATCCAACGTCATATATCACGTTCAAGCCCTGTGGCGAGCGGCGAAGCGGCAGGCGTGAGTACGCTGGCAGCCGTAGTAGCAGACCTGCACATAGGCGGCTCAGGCAATATAGTCGTCTTCTACTGACAGGAGAAGCAGTGGGATTCGGCAACCCCCTGAGCGACTGAGAAGCCCTCTATAGGAACACATTGCTCAGCTCCATAGCATGAGGAAGGGGCTAGAAAAGGTGCCCTAAACATTGTCTGCTCCATCACTACCTAACCAGCTAGCCGCGGTTGGTGGGTACCCTAAACTGCGGTCGACATACAAACAAAGAAAAAACAGGTAAAGCTAAAAGAGCAAACCATATTCCCTTAACAATCGGAACTTGGAATGTACGCACCCTACTTGACAGAGATGGCGCGTCGGGTCCAGAGAGACGAACAGCACTGATTGGGAGAGAGCTGGGCAGGTACAACATCGACATTGCAGCCTTGAGCGAGACACGACTTGCAGAAGAAGGCCAAATCTGTGAAATACACATTTTTCTGGAGTGGAAGGAAAAGCGAGGAAAGACGCCAATCCGGTGTGGGATTTGCCATTAAGTCGGCCCTGGTCGGCAAACTAGCTGGATTTCCAAAGGCTATAAACGACAGGCTCATGACAATTAAATTGCCCCTGCTGAATGGAAGGAAGCATGCAACCATTGTGAGTGTCTACGCACCAACTATGACCAGTGAAGATGATGTCAAGAACAAGTTCTATGAGGACCTACACAATGTATTAACATCTGTTCCCAAAGGAGACAAACTTATACTCCTTGGGGATTTCAGTGCCAGAGTAGGCACGGACACTACCTCTTAGAGTGGCATTATTGGAAAGCATGGAGTCGGAAATTGTAACAGCAATGGACTCCTCCTTCTTCAGACATGTGCCGAACACGATCTCCTGATTACCAACACAATTTTCCGTCTCCCCATGAGAAACAGGACATCGTGGATGCACCCTCGATCGAAACACTGGCACCTCATTGACTATGTCATCGGGTGACAAAATCCATGTGTGGTGCCGAATGTTGGACAGACCATCGTCTCAATATCTCGAAAATAAACATTCACATCAAACCACCACGGCGTCCTCAAGGGGTGAAAATGCAATAAAAAAAAAAAAAAAACAACAACAACAACAACTAAATGTCACCCACCTAAACAGCAAGAAAATGCAGCTGTCGTTTGAAAATTTGCTGGAATACCGCCTCAAGCCCAATGCTGCAGCTAAACAGGATACAGAAACAGAGTGGAGAGCCCTAAAGGACATAGTTTACAACACTGCTATGGAAATCCTGGGTTCAACCCCCCGAAAGCATAAAGTCTGGTTAGATGAAAATTCCGAAGACATCAACAAATTGCTGGCCGAAAAACATCTTCTCCTCAAGGCACATTTGAATGACCCGAAGCCAACATAAAAAAAAAAAAGATGCCTTCAAGAACATTCAGAGAGTAGTGCAGCAGAAACTTCGGCACATGCGGGACTCCTGGCTGAGCAGCAAAGCTGATGAAATTCAAGGCTTTGCCGACAGACATGATATGAAAAACTTCTACGACTCACTGAAAGCGGTCTATGGTCCTACATCACTAGGCACAGTTCCCTCCTCAGTGCAGATGGGGGAACATTGGTCACCAATAAGAAAGACATCCTTCAGCGCTGGGCAGAACATTTCAGCAACATCTTAAATGCAACTTCCTTCTTCGATGATGAAACCATCAACTGCCTTCCTCAAGTTCCCATCTATGATACACTTGCTGACCTGCCAACCATAGTGGAAGTAAACAAAGCCATCCAGCAACTCTCCAGCGGCAAGGCACCTGGTCCGGACTCCATCCCGGCAGAGAAATACAAGGCAGGTGGGTGCTAGAATGTGGCTTGGTTACAATCAATGAAATATCAATAAAACGATCAATGGTCCAGGGTGGTCCCAAACTAGCAAATTCTGAAGCACAAACTGAACATTGATAAATGAGTCGAAGGCCGGTCGTCAATCATATTGGCATAATTTATTTGCCAAATTTCCAAGGTCGTTGCATCATTCAATAGTATCAGAAATAAATAACGATTAGTTGATATCGTGCATGTTATGATGGCCAGGCGGGACGGTAATACAATATTGAATATAGATAATTTACAATTGAATGTGTCAAAACTTGCAAATATCGTGTCCCAGTCCCTCTGTCATTCACAAAGCTGCCTCGTCTGTCAAGCTCCAAGATCTGACTGTTTGTTGTTGTTGACAATTGTTGACGTCTTCTCCTTTTTACGTCAGACTCCTAGTTTCACGTACAATTCTGTTCGCGATTTTCTCACTAACTCTATGTCGCGTCATTTCATCTGCGCTGCTACTTGGCAGTGGGCCGGTCCTAACAAAGCAGCTTCACCAAGTCTTATAAACATATGGGTGAACGAGACCATGCCACAAGATTTCAAGGACGCGTCAATAGTCCACCTTTACAAACGAAAAGGAAACCGCCAATCCTGTGACAACCACCGAGGCATCTCCTTGCTTTCAATTGCAGGGAAGTTACTCGCCAGAATTCTTCTCAATCGCCCCACGGTCCATCTCGATCAAGCACAGTGTGGCTTCAGAAAAGAACGTGGAACTGTTGACATGATGTTCGCTGCAAGGCAGCTGCAAGAGAAATGTCAGGAACAGAACTGCGAAATGTTCTCCACTTTCATTGACCTTACCAAGGATTTTGATAGTCAGCAGAGTAGGAATGTGGAAGATTATGGCAATATATGGCTGTCCACTAAAGTTTGGAAAGAACAGTGATGAAAGACGTGATTTCTGGAAGAAGAGGCAGGGCTAATTCAGCACGAAGAAAGACACAGGGCACTGAGCACATATACGACGAGAGGGTGGACACACGGCGCTGAGCACACATAATGCGTGCGGGTGGACACAGGGCACTGAGCACACATATGACGACAGAGTGGACACAAGGCACTGAGCGCACATATGACAAAAGGGTGGACACAGGGCACTGAGCACACATATGACGAGAGGGTGGTCACAAGGCACTGAGCGCATATATGACGAGAGAGTGGACACAGGGCTCTGAGCACACATATGACGAAAGGGTGAACACAGGGCACTGAGCACACATATGAAGAGAGGGTGGACACAAGTCGCTGAGCACACATAGTGCGTGAGGGTGTACACAGGGCACTGATCACACACATGAAGAGAGGGTGTACACAGGGCACTGAGCACACATAGTGCGTGAGGGTAGACACAGGGTGCTAAGCACACATAGTGCGTGAGGCTGGACACAGGGCGCCGAGCACACATATGACGAGAGAGTGGACACATGGCGCTGAACAAACATAGTGAATGATGGTGGACACAGGGCGCTGAGCACACATATGACGATAGGATGGACATAGAGCACTGAGCACAAATATGACGAGAAGGTGAACACAGGGCACTGAGCACACATATGACGATAGGATGGACACAGAGCACTGAACACACATATGACGAGAAGGTGAACACAGGGCACTGAGCACACATATGACGATAGGATGGACACAGAGCACTGAGCACACATATGACGAGAAGGTGGACACAGGGCACTGCGCACACATTTGGCGAGAGGGTGGACACAGGGTGCTGAGCACACATTTAACGAGAGTAGGGACACGGGGTACTGAGCACACGTATGGCGAGAGGGTGGACTCAGGGTGCTGAGCACACACACTTGTATGTCGAGAAGGTGGACACAGGGCACTGAACACATAGAGGACGTAAGGGTGGACACAATGCACTGAGCACGCATTGGGCATGGGGGTGCATGAGGCATAAGAGCTGGCTAAGGATCGACAATGTTTCTGCGAACGTGATAACTACGTCGTTCGAAAAGGACTGCTACATGATGATGATTGTTTAAAAAATACCTTACGGGTGTCAATGGGTTTGACGAGTAGCGGAAGCTGCAAAGGTCAATCCTTGCAGAGATGGGTAGTCTGGCGAGATTTCCACCAGTATAGAATTAATGTGATTATATTAAGGGGCGTGAACAGCCTATGTGACCTTTCGGATTCTGAAAAGCGGTTATCTGCACTAAACTACTGGGAGTCCAAGCAGGAGTTGATGTAGCCGTGCTGGAAATTATATCTCGATATGACAATCGTGTGTACTGCACACATTGAAAAGCACAACAATACCATCTACTTATACTATAATGACTTCAAAAGTCCTACTTTTCAGTAAAATTAGTTACTATCCCTAACCCTTTCAACCTCAAAAGAGAAGTAGAAGGATATGGACAGACTTGATCACCAACGTCACACGCATGGACTAGAAGAGGAAGAAAAAGAAAGCATGTACTATTCAGGAATAAATATGATTAAAACTGATTGTGGATATGTTTGTAGAAATAAGGCATCTTTCAAAACTGAATTAACGGGACGCAGAGGTGTTTTCAAGGCACCAAGGGTTATATACTGGCCAAGACCTATTGACACGTCCTCGTCGAGCGTCCTGGGCAACAGGTCCCTTCGGGGTCCTGACTAAAGTCAATAGGATCGCCGATTCCTCCGAAGTCGGAGAGTGTCTGCCTGTACGGCGAGGAACCACCAGTCTGCACACCAATAAGCCAGACATGGGACAACGGATACTCACGCAAACCTCAAGTCCTGTATGACATTACAATGTTGTTGGACAACAAAATGCCTTCATCCGACATACAGGACTTCGCGTTGGAGCTCAAGCCAACGAACACAAGCAAGCAAGCAACTGAATTAACTTAACTTTGTAACAACGAAGGAGTTGTGTTTTAATTTTATAATTTCATGTTGTTCTTTAGATCTTTTTGTGTTGTTCCGTTTCTGACGAAAATTTGTATAATTGAAGCGTCATTTGTTGTGTCGTAGTATACTTATTTTTATTTTATTGTTATATTTTTAAATTTTTTTGGGGGGTGGGGGGTGGGGGTGGGGGGGGGGGGTGTTCCCCCTGTGATTTATATTCACCATTGTGGAGTTCGTTTTAAGGCATACACACTGTAACCGTGTTTAGTATATCTGACCTTGTCGCATATGTTACACATACCTAATTATTTTTATTTAATAAATTTCAGTGAACATCTCAGACAAAGCAGCACGAGGTTGTGGACTTTGCTGATGATATTGCCTTCCTATCTCACAAACAAAATCAGATGCAGAATAAATTAACAATAGTAGATGGGATGTCACAACAATTAGTTTTAAAAATGATTAGAGGAAAGACAAAGATTATGAGAATAAATCAAGCAAATGGTAATCCGATCTACCTTCGCCTCAAGGGATGGAATAATACCCCTATTTTGGGTAGCAGTGTAGACAAAGATGGAAGAACGGATACAGATATCAAAATAAGAATAGAAAAGGCAAGATGAGTTTTTATAGCGCTTGGACATTTATGGAGATAACAAGAAATTAAACTTAGTACCCAACTTAGAATAATCAGTTCTAACGTTAAATCAGTACTACTGTGTGGAATAGACAAATACACTACAAATATTCAGTAATTGGTACCTACACACAGTAGAAGAAATAAAATGGTAAGACGTGTAAGACAGGGGGCACATGAAGAGATCTAGATAAATCAAATGAACCAAGAGGTGAAAAAAAAAAAAGATGCCGACGCTGAATAAGACATATACACTGAAAAAATCCAAGAATTGTTTAACTAGAAAGACCTTTGTCTGGAATTCACACGGTGGATAAGAGAAGACCTTTAAAAAAAAAAAAACGAAGAAGAGAAATAGAGACATAAATGAATAATATGGGTCGGACATGGACTGAGGTTCACTGGGTAGCTTAGGATGGCTTGGAGTGAGTGTGAAGGGAGTATTCGCAATTGCGTAGACGCGTTCGAAACACAAGTGCGAGCGATTTAGAAGCCAACAGCGTAGTGCTTGTTGTCATATAAACGTTTGAATGCTGGTCGTTCAGAAGGAATGACATACTACTGAACCTAAACTTACCACGAAATAACAACCGGCAAAAAAATTGTTAGGGTCGACTGCGACGTCCCGTAAAGGATATGCTACTAAAAATAAATAAAGAAAGGGAAATACTGACGTTAGCTATTGCATTGCTATTGTTACTTGTAAGGAGAATCAAATAAACTGCAGTTAACTGTTCAAACCACATCGGCCCTGAGACAAACGCCAATTTTTGGTAGTCCCAGACCAGCATGGATTAAGCCAGACCGATCCACCTGAAAGGAGTACCAGGCTATGTATTTCTCTGCTGGGAAGACTACGAGATAGGCAGCTGCAAGTTCCCGTTACCTCACTGCCTGCCTCATTTTGCAATGGCAGACTGTATGCGAATGTCTAGCACTTCCTATACCTACGGCAATGGGAACCAGACGATGACTTTCACCTCTTAGTTTTGTTCGCTCGCTTTTAACTCAAGCGTAGTTCATGCACGTGCTACTACTTCTAGCAGTTGCCACTATTAAAAAATCCACTGCACTGATTTTGAGTGTGGGTTAGCTTTCTCTGTTACCGGTTTCCCTTGCCATCGGGCGAACCCACTCTGACTTCTGACGTACTTGTAATATACGCCACCGAGTCGTGGACGTGAAGTCAACATTTTTGTCCAACTGAACCGCTACCTCGCCATCAGAATACCGGGCGAAGCGATTCCCGAATACAACCGACACCAGTGACCACAGGTGAAGCCAGCAGCAGCGAAGAAGCTCACAAACCCACCATTGAGAAGCAGCCAAGCAGTTCACCAAAGGCCACCGTTCAGGAGAACAACACATGAGGACTTCTCCGGCAAAATCCTGTTGAAGCACACTAGCGCTGGGGAGGCTCTATTGTCGACGCTGCCAACAGACAAGATATTTAGTATGTTGGAGAACGAGTTGGGAAAACACAGCGTCTCTCAGCTGTGCAAGACACCGGATGGAGTAGTGATATCAATCAACAAGAATGCAAAGACCACTGCACTATTGCAGACAATTGCACAGAAGGAGAAAGCCGACTTCAAGCTTCCAGGTGGTATCTCAGAGTAAGCCACCCGACACCGCATGATCAAGCGATGGGTCATTAAGAAAGCCAAAGACTCATCTCACAAACGATCAGATCAGGGAGATGCCGTCGGGAGAAAACTCAGCACTTAAGATCACCAGTGCGGATAAGATCATCGGGAAGAACAACATCCCTTCCGCAGTCGCCATCATCACAGCGGAGAACCGAGTGATCCCTCAAATCATCAGATGGGGCAAAAGAGAGCAAGCTCTAGAGCACTACAAACCTACAGGGCTGCAGTGCTCTAGGTATTGGAAGTTTTGGCACACCCGTACCACATGTAAAAGTGAGTGGAGGTCTCCTGGTAGTGCTCAGGACTCCTCCCAAACAGCCAGTGCCCTCGTGCAAAGATCGACACGGACTTCAGGAGGCCTAACTCAAACATAAAGTGAGCCAACTACCTCGGCAACCACGGCGCCATGTACCTCGGCTCCCCATGCCACCAAAATAGCAAGGCAGCTATGAATATTGCCATCAAAGCCAATCTATCTTATAAAGAGGCTAGGATGCAGTACGAGGCTACCACCCGCATAACTAAATGCGGCAAAACACAATTGGAAGGCCAACTGAAATACTTGGATCGAAGTTTACCAACATGGTGGAGAAAAGAGACCAGACACAAGAGCCGCAGATAACAGCCATTCAGCACATTCCTGGGCGGATTGAAGTTCGTGCAGCAGATTATTGAGCAATATGAATTGGAAACAAATAGATATATTAAGCTCCTGCGAGGAGAAACGTACTAAACATCAACACGTAACTGATCTCAGCGTTTCTTGACAGGATTTTCCAACCTGTAGTTGCGAATCTCCCGTCATACATCAAGGATACAAAGGTATGCGTTACTTTCATTCAACTCTCTCCAACTGACTCCTAGGAACACATACAGACTATTCCTAATGGATGTATGTTCCCTCTATACCTCCATTCCTCACGCTGATGGCCTCAGGGCGCTACAGTTCTTTCTGGATCAACGCACAGGTCAAGTCATCCCTACTCGCACACTTGTGAGACTCGCTGAATTGGTCCTCACCAATAACTCCTTTGAGTTCAATGGCCACTACTTTGAACAAATCAGCGATGTCGCCATGGACACTAAAATGGGACCCAGCTACGCATGTTTATTTATGGGACATCTGGAACACCGATTGAACTCAGCTATGATGGTCTTCTCCCTTCTTTTTACCGACGCTACATCAATGACGGCATGGGTCTCACTGACATGACAGAGGCGGAACTAAACCGCTTCATTAATTATGTCAATGACTTCCATCCATCGATCAAATTCACCACAGAAATTTCCACCACCTCTGTCAATTTCCTTGACACCACTATTAAATTAAACCCTACAGGCCTCATGACCTCCGTGTACTACAAACCTACTGATGCTCACGGTTTCCTCCTGTACAGCTCATCCCATCCCAAAAGCTTCAAAGATTCCATCCCATATTCCCAGCTACTCCGCCTTCGTCGTATCTGTCAGGATGATAATGACTTCATCGAGAGAGCCCATGAAATTCTTGACTTTTTCCGCAGACGGTCCTACCCAGAGGACGTCTTGTCCACAACTTTCTGCCGCATAACCCAAGTCTCGCGGGAGATGTCCCTCGTCAAACAAACGCGACCTCCTAACAATGAACCCAAGCTCATCCTCACCTTCCATCCACATGCCTTTGCCATCAAGCACATTTTCTTGCGACACTGGTCTATCTTGGTGTCATGAAATGCAGCCTTTACTTCCCAGAACAATTTTCGGTTCACCATGTAGAGAAGTTACAGAAGAACAAATGCAATTCTCTATAATAAAGGAGGAGAAATGGAAGACAGAACAATCAGGCCTGCACACACAGAGGCATAAAATGTTGTAGCAAAAGGAACCCATTCAACTGTGAAGTGTCAGAACAGATGGCGGCTGGCCACTAAAACAGGACAGTGGGAATGGCCATAAACCCAGAATAAAATCACACAGACCATCAGACTAGGGTTGTAAAACCAGGCAGTCCAGCTTAAAGGTGTTACAGGTCAAACTGACAATTACACCCACTGGAGTGCAAACTGTGAAACTGATCTGGGGCTGGCAACTCAAAACCATCCAGGTGTGACACTATGGTGAGGGTTAGTGGTTCAGAACGCATTTATGACTGCCAGGGGGAGATAAGTCAGCCTGCATGGGAAAAGAGGCGTGAACTGGCCCAACACTTGAATAGAATTAATTACCTATAGGAGGTCAGCATGTTTCTGTCATACCAGACAGAAAGGTGCCAAGGAGATAATACTGTCTGCTGGACTCAGCTTAAATAAGGGTCCCTAGCCTGTTTCATGTCAGAAAATGTTTTATTTCTGAACAGGTGAGACAGCCAGCTCAATGTTTGTAGTCATATGTATGATTCTGATGTTGGTAGACTCCACTAGGAAAGTTAGTTCTTAGTTTGTTAGATGTATGCACTGACTTTCAGTCTATATCTGACCTAGTTTACTTCAAGAATTATCATTGCTTCAGGTTTCTTGAGTGTATATCCTATTGCTATCAGAGTTGTTCTTACTATACCTTTTGGCAGGCAGACTTTTGACTTTCATTTATCATGTTAGATGTCTGTTACTCTATGGACACTATTAGTTTCTCAGTCGTTGTAGATAATCAGGTTACTACAACTTGTTTGAATTTCCTACTGTATATTAGGAATACTTTCATATGCCTAATGTTTAAGTATATGTCATATGAATATACGATGCTAGGAATATGCTTCGTACATATTCTTTTTGTGTATATACGTCTCATTTCGTATACATACAAACTAACTAGTGCATTATGCTATGATGTTAAAGTATCATAATATGTCTAGTTTAATTAATATGTTTATGTGTATTGGATGTTTGATATATTGATTTATCATATGCAAACCTACCAATATGAAGTGTTATGCTATTGTCTGCGCATTGGCACATTGGCCAACGATTGTGTTGGAAGCAGAGGTGTAATGGTACAGACATTACCCACAATTGGTATAGGGTATATGGTGCTAAACTTTCTCAGTGTATTGTGGGCGTGCGTTCACGGTAATGCACGGGAACCTGGCACAGCTACTGGTCACGGCTTGTAAGCCCGGATGACCCGGCATTATTATAATACCATTACCGATCCTGTGAGCTGCTAAACCAACTTTGGACGGAGCGGCTGTACGACACAGAATTTCTGTATTAGCAACATGGACATGGGGCGGCAGAAATGTAATCATTACAGGCGTGTGAGACAATTGAAAAGCCCGTCCCAGTCTAAAGACAGTAGGGAGAAGGAGGATGGTTAACGCAGTAGAGCTGGAAGATATAATTGGCCAGACTGGTCATTGTATATGTTTGTGTTATGATATGTTATACTTAAGATTGCGCTGATGTAGAACAAGATATAACACATTCTTGACTTTCTTACCAGCTCTCACACGGAGCACCTATGTTACAGATCTCAAGAACGAGTGAAGACTAGGTAGAGCTAGGACTGGCAGGAGTCAGAATACCGGCAAGCTGTTTCTTTTTCTGTGTCTACTGGAGAGTGGGGATCTGGACCACAGATCCAGATAGATCAAGTAACAAGTTACGTAATGTTTGTCATCAATATCAATATGTATATGATGTCATCATCCTCATATGGACAATCATCTTATGTCTATTGTTATGATTAGCAAATAAATGTTGTAGTATTGTAACTCATAGTTCTGTCAGTATATTTTTTTCCAATTGTGCATACGTGTTGTGTGTGTACATTGGTGGGGGTTCACTTACACACCAAGGAAAGGAGCAGTCAGGGAGAAAAACCTGTACTAGGATAGTTGTCCTTAAACTTTAATTCAGACTTAAAAGTATATCCTAGCTAACCTTCTCTTTCCTATTCCTTGGCGAATATTCAGCACAGTTCATTTCAATTTTGTAACGAGCCACTTAGAGCTGTACGTTGGATATTCATGGGCCTAATCTATAGTTCAGCCATATAGATTTTGTCCCTAGTCAGTTTCTGACTATTTGGGGTTGCTCGCCAGTGAATAATACTTTCATCACATTGGTGGGGCACCCCGACTTATGACAGATTGGGCTTCTCGTCTGGAATTTGAATTCGGACTTCTCGCTTTCAATAGACCCCGGTACTAGACCCTAGACATACGATTTTAAAAGTTAACTCATGTAATCTTCAGCCATCAGAATAGACTATCATCAGATGTAGCTAATTTTAGTTGAGGAAGTTACAGAGTACAGATATAACTTTTCAAAAGTGTATAACAGATAAGAACTTATGAGAAAACTACCTCATCTATCATTTGTGGATAAGTATTTTAATTCTTATCATTTAGTGTATCATTCATCATTTAATGATAACTGATCACTTTAATCATAATTACATTGATGTGTTTGATGATTTAACTGCTTGATTGATTTGCCATTTTATGCTTACTTATGCCATTTTCATTATAACATGTATGCAGTGCATTTTAATATTTATTTAGGTAAATATTACTGATTACTGTGTAGTATATCTCTCACACTTACTTCACTGCGGTCGCCAGAGACTACTTGAATATTACTTTCAGTTGTCTTTCATTGCTGAAGCTAAACTCTACACATTGGTTTAGGTTCTGCTGTCATTGGTTCACTCTTGTCTTTCTAGCTTAGCTCTGAGTTTGATAGATACATAGGAGCTTACCTGAATATAGCCATTAGCAAATATGGACTCACCTTCCCAGGGTCTAGATTATCTGAAGGCGCGCACAGATTACTTAGAGTCCACGAGAAGGTTAGGCATAATATAGGGCTTAACAGGAGAACAATTAGAAATATACATCAGAGACGAGATGAAAGAGTGGGACATGGCGGAGGAACAGATGACTAAAACAATTAATGAGTTATTTGAAGCAAAAGAGCGTAGCAAAACTGAAGAAGCAGAGATTAATAAAAAGCATATGGAAGTAGTCAATGCAGAGAAGCTAACCTTTCTAGCGGAACATAAGGTAGGAGATATGGATGCTCACCCAACCAGGAAGGAAGGGACATCTTTGCCAACCACCGCTGAATCAGAGTTAGTGGACCGGGAACTACAGGTTCTCATTCGACCCAGTCCTAAACGGAAAAGAGGGAAGAAAAAACGGACCAAGGGCACTTCAAGCAGTCACAAACGTGATAACTGTTTGGACCACGGAAATTGTGGTCTCACTGGTTCGCCAGTACAGGACCTTCAGGGAAACCATTTAACGTCTACGAGAAATGAATCTCGAGAGAAAGAGGAACTGAAGACAACCTTTAATGAGGTCGCAGACAGAGACCTAGTCGATTCTCACATTCCCTTCTGTTCACAGAATCACGAAGTGGAATTACATCTGACAGAAATAGGGAGGAAGGAAGAAACGGAATCCCATTTGAATTTCAATACTGCAACGCAGGAAGAAGCATCAGTTATCAGTTCAGATAATTTGCCTAATAACAGTTACCCAGAGGACAACTGTTCGTACCACAAGATATGTGGTTTAACTGGTCCGCCAGTACAAGACTCCCAGGAATCTCATTTTACTTCAACGAGAGGTGAAACTCAAGAGGAAGATGACCTGAGGGCATCTTTTAAGGAGGTCGGAGATCGAGAGGTAACCGACTCTTGTATTCCCTTCAGCTTAGGAAAGCAAGAAGTGGGATTAAATTTGACTGACAGAGGGATGAAGGACGATCCAGAACCCCTTGTGATCTGTGAGGCTGCAGCTCAGGAAAAGACACTAGACATCAGTTCAAATGATTTACGTAATGTGATGGATTGTTTAGACACCAGCCAACCACAGGATTTACCTCAACTGGACTTAGCTCACGAAAGCACGACCAGAGAGGAACATCCAGACCAGGAAACATTTCCAGATGTTATCTCACAGTATACCAGTTCGGAGACTCAGGAAACACAGGGAATTGTCATGAGCCAGAATATGGACTCTGATATTGTGCACACAACATTGTCTGTAGTTGCTAAAGAAGAAAATTCTTTGCACAAGATGGAGGAAGAAACGCCTATCATCTCATTAGCTGAAGTTATCAGGGAATTCCAGCAACAGGGACCTGAAGTAACAGAAGTCAAGAGTGGTTTGGAATCAACACTCTTAGGACTAAATCTACCCTTCAGTCAGGTATATTTGATAGGAGTAGATCAGCTATTTGTGGATACTTTATTCAAAAGTAACACCACTTTATCGCCCTGGAGTAACTATGTTATTTCTCAAGGCAGGACAACTTGGCACACTAAATTTCCAATTTCTAGCACGGTTTGTACAAGAAACTCTAATGCAGAGAAACTCAGCCCGTTAACTGATTATCAGGGGAAGAAACCGTGACACCGAGGAGGGACGATTGTTACGCCCGACTTTGAAGGAGGAAAGCGCCAGTTGAATTTATATCATGGGACCATGATGTGTAACATTATCCCTTTCAAAAGGAAGATATTGATGGATCAGTTAAGGGTCTATAAAGGATGGAGGAAAATCACGGAGACAAGCTTTGCTGGGGCCAGCTTATGCGAGACTTCACTACGGGGACATCCTCGGCTGAAAGGATTAAATCACGTGAGGGAGTGGACTAAGACCGTTGGCCAGAGGCGCCGAAGAATCCCGTTGATTGTGATCTTTCCCAGAAGGGTAAAATTACAACCTCCTGACAATTACCGGATTTTACCAAGCTATTGCATGGAATCCCGGCCGAAGACCAGGTACAAGGACATATCCAGAGTATCCTTCGATTATGGAAATGGGACGTCTTTATGCAGATGCAGGACAACCCACTGCCACAAGGAATATTGGAAACCTTTAGGCAGATACAGAACGGAGAGTGCTTAGGCATTATTCTGGGATGTACGGCGTGCGTTGACAAAAGATTTCTGGCAGAAACCTTTTTTTTAAGGGGGAAGCTCTGTCATGAAATGCAGCCTTTACTTCCCAGAAAAATTTTCGGTTCACCATGTAGAGAAGTTACAGAAGTACAAATGCAATTCTCTATAATAAAGGAGGAGAAATGGAAGACAGAACAATCAGGCCTGCACACATAGAGGCATAAAATGTTGTAGCAAAAGGAACCCATTCAACTGTGAAGTGTCAGAACAGATGGCGGCTGGCCACTAAAACAGGACAGTGGGAATGGCCATAAACCCAGAATAAAATCACACAGACCATCAGACTAGGGTTGTAAAACCAGGCAGTCCAGCTTAAAGGTGTTACAGGTCAAACTGACAATTACACCCACTGGAGTGAAAACTGTGAAACTGATCTGGGGCTGGCAACTCAAACCATCCAGGTGTGACACTATGGTGAGGGTTAGTGGTTCAGAACGCATTTATGACTGCCAGGGGGAGATAAGTCAGCCTGCATGGGAAAAGAGGCGTGAACTGGCCCAACACTTGAATAGAATTAATTACCTATAGGAGGTCAGCATGTTTCTGTCATACCAGACTCCACTAGGAAAGTTAGTTCTTAGTTTGTTAGATGTATGCACTGACTTTCAGTCTATATCTGACCTAACTTACTTCAAGAATTATCATTGCTTCAGGTTTCTTGAGTGTATATCCTATTGCTATCAGAGTTGTTCTTACTATACCTTTTGGCAGGCAGACTTTTGACTTTCATTTATCATGTTAGATGTCTGTTACTCTATGGACACTATTAGTTTCTCAGTCGTTGTAGATAATCAGGTTACTACAACTTGTTTGAATTTCCTACTGTATATTAGGAATACTTTCATATGCCTAATGTTTAAGTATATGTCATATGAATATACGATGCTAGGAATATGCTTCGTACATATTCTTTTTGTGTATATACGTCTCATTTCGTATACATACAAACTAACTAGTGCATTATGCTATGATGTTAAAGTATCATAATATGTCTAGTTTAATTAATATGTTTATGTTATTGGATGTTTGATATATTGATTTATCATATGCAAACCTACCAATATGAAGTGTTATGCTATTGTCTGCGCATTGGCACATTGGCCAACGATTGTGTTGGAAACAGAGGTGTAATGGTACAGACATTACCCACAATTGGTATAGGGTATATGGTGCTAAACTTTCTCAGTGTATTGTGGGCGTGCGTTCACGGTAATGCATGGGAACCTGGCACAGCTACTGGACACGGCTTGTAAGCCCGGATGACCCGGCATTATTATAATACCATTACCGATCCTGTGAGCTGCTAAACCAACTTTGGACGGAGCGGCTGTACGACACAGAATTTCTGTATTAGCGACATGGACATGGGGCGGCAGAAATGTAATCATTACAGGCGTGTGAGACAATTGAAAAGCCCGTCCCAGACTAAAGACAGTAGGGAGAAGGAGGATGGTGAACGCAGTAGAGCTGGAAGATAAACTTGGCCAGACTGGTTATTGTATATGTTTGTGTTATATGTTATACTTAAGATTGCGCTGATGTAGAACAAGATATAACACATTCTTGACTTTCTTACCAGCTCTCACACGGAGCACCTATGTTACAGATCTCAAGAACGAGTGAAGACTAGGTAGAGCTAGGACTGGCAGGAGTCAGAATACCGGCAAGCTGTTTCTTTTTCTGTGTCTACTGGAGAGTGGGGATCTGGACCACAGATCCAGATAGATCAAGTAACAAGTTACGTAATGTTTGTCATCAATATCAATATGTATATGATTTCATCATCCTCATATGGACAATCATCTTATGTCTATTGTTATGATTAGCAAATAAATGTTGTAGTATTGTAACTCATAGTTCTGTCAGTATATTTTTTTCCAATTGTGCATACGTGTTGTGTGTGTACATTGGTGGGGGTTCACTTACACACCAAGGAAAGGAGCAGTCAGGGAGAAAAACCTGTACTAGGATAGTTGTCCTTAAACTTTAATTCAGACTTAAAAGTCTATCCTAGCTAACCTTCTCTTTCCTATTCCTTGGCGAATATTCAGCACAGTTCATTTCAATTTTGTAACGAGCCACTTAGAGCTGTACGTTGGATATTCATGGGCCTAATCTATAGTTCACCCATATAGATTTTGTCCCTAGTCAGTTTCTGACTATTTGGGGTTGCTCGCCAGTGAATAATACTTTCATCACATTGGTGGGGCACCCCGACTTATGACACTTGGAATCCGATCCAACCACTCGTGAGGTATTCTTCAATGGCCCTAGGGTAATTTTCCGCCGTAACCAGAGCCTCAGAGACCACCTTGTGCATAGTCGCCTCCCCACGGTTACTTCATCTGTGGGCACATTCGAATGCCATCGTAAGAACTGTCTGACATGCCCACACGTTGTTCAGACACCGGAAATTGCATTTCCCCTAGGCACCTTCTCCTTGAAAGATTCTTTCACTTGTGTATCCCGCAATCTGATATATGTCATCATCTGCAAACGATGTGACATGAAATACATTGCTCAAACTGGCAGACGTCTTGCTGACCGTTTTAGAGAACACCTCAGAGACATCAATCAGGGCGCTGACAAACCTGTCCACAACCATTTCAATTCCTCCAACCATAATGGAGTCGACGATGTATGTGTCACCGCATTGAAACCCTGCTACTCCAACAGCTCCGTTAGGCTCAAAATTGAATGCCAGCTAATCAACAATCTGGGAAGCGTCCATCCAGCAGGTATCAAAACTGTTGTGGACGCTACTGTATAACTGTGCCATCTTCTCCAACTGTTTACACTGTCTATTACTATGCTGTCCTCCCCCTCCCCCAATATTCATACCTAACTGTCTCCACACCCCTACATTTTCATATCAGACTGTTCGCGTATCTTTGGCGACGTATATCCTATCTGTCAATCTACTATACTTAAACTCTGCAGCCAAAGAGTGCCTTCGCACCTGGCAAATCCGTCTTTACTGCTCCCACATGGATATGTAGTGGTTGTGCTTTTTAGTTTTGTGCTTTTTTATATTTCGTTGTCCTATCTATCCGTGTTGTCCTGTTCTTGACCAAGATTCTGAGAATCGAAACGTCGGCCGTCCTGTGTGTCGTATTGTACGCGTTTGTGTGTATTTTATTTTATTATTAATTTGATATATTTATTGAGTGCTTCTGATTTCGGATTTTCACCTGTATTTCGGGATACGATGGACATCCTTGTAAGGTATGTGTTACGTGTTGATGTTTAGTACGTTTCTTCTCGCAGGAGCTTAATATAGGGGAGACTGGGGAGAAATGGACCAGCAATTTTGTAGTTTTCAATTTTTGCTCTCACCGGAACAGATTTTATCGAAACATAACAACACCATGACTAAAATGTTGTACATTCATTTATTTTAAAAGGGGAAAATATTTAGCAATCTATTTCTATATGTTTCTTTACAAAATGCATTTCAAAAATGTATATGAACATGGGGAGAAATTGACCACCATTGGGGTGAAATGGACCAGCACGTGGGGTGCAATGGACCATAGTGGGGAGAAATGGACCTTTTTTAAAAAGAAGCAGCAACAACTCATCCATATTGCTATAAGAAATAAATAATCATTAAAAGGATATTTGCAGTTTTTTTTTATTATTTTAAGCGACAGTAAAAAAGTTTAATATGATATATTAATCTAATATAAAGTTTTATCAAACATTTATGCCTGCAAGACTTTCTTGAAGACATAGCCATCTTTGGTCCTAGAAGTGGTTCCAGTGATTGTAGATCTAGTAAGCTGTGCTTTAATACATGTAATTGAGACACTGGCGACATCTTCTACCTTAGGCTTAACAAATTTACCAGCAACCTTCTCACTCTTGTGCAAGAACTCTACCTCAACATCATCATCATCATCATCATCATCATCATCATCATCATCATCATCATCATCATCATCATCATCATCATCATCATCATCATCATCATCATCATCATCATCATCATCATCATCATCATCAATGTCTCCCCTTACAATTCCTACATAGTAAACACAAGTCTTCTTTGTTCCATATTCACATAGCACACAATGGCCTTCAAAAACCTCACGCACACCAGTCAAGCTAACCGTACACTCCTCATATTCACCAAATGAAACACCAGAATCTGTGTCATCACAAAACGAAATGTCAGTTTCTGGATCTGAATCAACATAAAGTTCTTTCAGCAGCTGTCTCTTTGCCTTTTTGGGTGGAACTTTTGCTGCCTTTTCTTTCATCACCGCTCTTTCTCTAATTCGATCCATTTCTGGCGTAGAAGTAGCCAGCATAGTTTTTCCTTTTTTCCTCATATTATTTGAATCTTTTCGCGGACCAGCTTTTGGTAGTCCTCTGAAAACATGAGGCGAAGTAAAGGAAGAAGTAGCTTTATGTTGAAGACTTCCTGATATTTCCTGCAAGTCATCTACAAGGTTCTCAACATTACACTCTTTCTGATTTTCATGAAATTCTTGTGCAGTTTGATTTGTGCTGGTACCACAATGTGGAGATGCTGATCCTGTCTGTTCATTGCTTTCTAAAGTGGCATTTTCACTGTCCTTGCTGATGGGCCTGTTCGTTATTTTTGAAGGCATAAAATCATCTTCTGTAAAAACTTCGTTAAAGGGCCAAATACCTGACACTGCAAAGCCTGATTGAATGTAAATGGGAGTTGCCGCTTTAAGAGAAGCGTGGCCTCCTAGATTTGCAACTTGATAGATTGTCAGTGGTGTCCCAACATTTTTCATCATCCATGAATCACACGCATTGTTGTAGACCGACTTCATGGGTCCAAAAACTGAACGGTCCAAGGGCTGAGTTTTAGATGAGGTGTGTGGTGGCAACGTGATCACATGAATGTTGTTTTTCTTGCACAGTTCAAGTGATTCAAATGAAATGTGGGAATCGTGATTGTCCAAGATCAAAATCAAAGGGAAGTCTTTGGAAGGTCTTGAATGCTTAATGAAGTGATTTATAACTTTGACGAAATTATCACGGGTCATCCAACCTGATTAATTCACAAGGCCAAGGGAACCTTCAGGTGCTCCAGCAAGCATAAAATTCTTAAAATTTTTTCTGGGAAACACAAAAACTGGAGGGATAATGTGACCCGCAGCTGACACAATGCAACAGATTGTGACCAGTTCTCCTCTTTCTCTGGATGTCTCCTGGCCTATTTGCTTCACTCCTCGTGGGGCAATTACTTTTGGCACTTTCCGTACAGTGGTCAGACCTGACTCATCCAAATTGTAGATTTGAGCTCCACTCACATTAAGTTTTGTAATGGTTTCCTTCACAATGTTGAAGAAGGTGCAAATATTATGTTTGTTGAAAGCTGTAGCTCTAGCCAGAGATGTTGGCTCAGGTTGCCTTATGGTCAGCTCGGGATTCCGTCGCAAAAATCCACAAAGCCAGTCATTCCCTGCCATCATTTGCTCATCCCAGGTTAAAGGATGTGCAATGTTATTGACTTTCGCCATCTCGTACGCCAAAATACGAACGTTTTTAGTTGTGAGTCCATGGAACATTCTTGCACAATCTTTCAAGTAACTAGCAAAATCAGCTTCTTGCTTAGCTGTGAAAACAAGGCTATGCCTATAATTTGGTACGAGTCTAGTAGGCAGACCATTTCCTTCTCTGTCTTTTGTAAGATTGTTATTGAGGGTAGAGCGAGCAATGCCGTAGTCCCTTGCAGCTTTCCTCACTTTCATTCCATTTTTCACAGCATTAACAGCTTCTCTCATACGTTCCTCCGTAACGAGACCCTTGTTGGTGTTTCTGATGTACAATCTTGGCATCTGAAACAAAAGAGTGACAGAATTATATAACATTTAGAATGGTAGGCCTATCATTTGCAAAGAAATACTGATCATAGCACGAATGGCGTGCATCTTTAATAAATCACTGAAATCAAATTTGTTAACAGTTTTATTGGTCTAGATTTAGACCCCAGTATTAAAAAGAATCAATAATGCTGATATTCGAATGCAATCTTCAACACTTTTAATAACAACAGACTGTCTTGTCAATTTCTTCTATGGGGAGAAATGAACCATGGGGAGAAATGAACCGGTCCATTTCTCCCCCATCAATGTATTAAACTATTCAGCCATAAAGTCTCTTAAATCTAATATTATATGCTATATTTTTTTATATGAACTCTTAAATAACAAGTAAATAAAGATATTAACGTAACCTTGTCCTGATTCCTGACTATGCGTCTGCTTTACGATGGTGTCTGGAACTGGAAAAAGAAACTTTAGTGCAGAAAATTTTTCAAACTTTGCGTGGGAACGACCTGTGCGGGAAGTCCATGGCAAATGAAAAATTCGGACTATCTAGGTTTGATGTGGAAATCAAACTTATTATGGTTTCACTTTCATTGCATCACAGCCAGGGGCCAGAGAGGGGGTGGTCCATTTCTCCCCTATGTCCATTTCTCCCCAGTCTCCCCTACCTATTTGTTTCCAATTCATATTGTTATACCCTGCTGCAGCCGCTGCTTTTACTTTCTATTCCATGCTTTTTCTTTCTATTCCAGGTCATTGAGCAAGATGTCGCTCGAATGGCTGCAAAAAAAAAAAGACCGGGACGGGGGAGACTTTGACAAAGATCCTAGAAGAAAGAGAAAAGATAGAAAAGCTCAGGACAAAGAATGAAACAAAAACAGAAGATATCAAGTCCCAGACAGAAGAAGAAACAACAGAAGAGGAGGTAGAAGAGGATGAGGAAAATCAAAACGACAGTTACCAAGAATGGACGGTGGCCAGAAGAAGAGATTACTCTCAACCATTATCAAGTTATCAAGCCGTCAATGACACAATATACCAGAAAAGACCAAGAAGATACGAAGACGACCAAGACGGGGAAATAAATGAAATCTCAGAATTGACAAACTCTCACAGAAGGAAAAAAAAAAAACACACCATGAGACGGGGCGGGGACACAACTGCACCAGGCCTTACAAGTGTGCGATTCTGACCAGACATGTGAAAAGACACCAAATAGGAAATGAACAAGAAAGACAACTAATCAGACAGAGTCCAGGTGAGCGAAGATACGCAGCCATACATACGCAAGCAGAAATAGATACACAATAGCGCCCCCCCCCCCCCCCCCCACCAATTATAACCAATCGAGAGAATCGACGGTTGAACGGGACCGAAACATCTTTTTTTTTTTCCAACATCGGATCGGATCTAATCGGATCGGAACCCTAGAGCGGCACTAGTCGGGGAAAAGAAAATATTCCTGCGCTGGGTATAGAGTTCGGACTACTGTCTCAACAAATACACTCACTAACTACTATGCCGCTCGTGATTTCTGTTTCTGCTAAGGGTTAAGCTATTTCTGGTGTGTCGTTAGCGGAATGGAACCCGAGAGAGAAAAGGGGGAAGTAAGGTTTTCTGTTTATCCCAGGGGAAGCGGGGTGGGGTCAAGCCGCCGGTGCCAGTAAGTTAGCAACATCCTGGGTATGGGGAAAGAATCGTGCATGTAATATCTGGTGTGGAATACAACGAAAGCACAAAAGTCGCCGATTGAGGAAGTGAGTATGTTTAAAAATCAGTATTTTACAACACATATTTGTTAAATTGTTAGCGCATTAAATACTAAATTGTCTGTGAGTTACTTCTTTACGATTTTACCGGATGATATTCTCATCTTTCAAAGACATACATTTTACAGTATAATCGGTGTATAGAATCGGAAATGTAGTCTAGATTTACAGGACGTTGCAAAGCAAATCTATTGGTAAAAAGTAAAGCGTAACGAGAACTCTGTGGCCGCACTGTTATATGTTTGGAGACGATGTTGGATATGCAGTCACAATCATCATAATCGTAATCATCATCAGCATCATGACTTTCCTTGTCAAACCCTGTGGGTGTTTATATGCCTCCACAGATCTGGGTTTATAGTGTCCTATGTAATACCAATGAAATCATTACTATTAAATATAGCGACTTTTCTATAATTCTCGAGGCGTCTCTATATTTAATGTCTACACTGTGACTATATTGCCAGTGTGCCACTGGGACACATAAGGAAAGCAAAGAATACTAACACGGTTACCTACACTGCATGTCGTAAGAAACACTTTAATCCTTTGTGTTGATCCCATTGTGCCTTTGATCTTTTAGGAGATGAACGGCAAAAGAAGAAGATTGTAACTAAACAGGACAGCATCGTCTTCACATAAGTAAAGGTGCTATTATTTGAGATAGAGTGTCTGGGGAATAGTAGGAAATTAGACTTAGTGTATTAACATTTTTGTTTTTAAAATTGAGGAATGCCGAATATGCCATGGACAGTCAAAATGAGGGACCTACACATTTTGAAAGAGGGTAAAGTACAAAAACAACTTATCACAAACATCAAAAAGAGGCAGTCGTCATTTTTGGCCACATTATGAGATGACAAAAGCTGGAACATGTTGTGACAAATGAAAAAATTTGTGGAAAGAGAGATTGAGGAAAACAACGACAGAAGGTTCGTGAAAATCTTGTGTCATGGTACGGAAGGTGTCAGCACGCGAACATGCATTTGGAGATCGCAAGACTAGAGAAACATCATCGCCCACGCCATTTATCAAAACACTTAATGATGATAACGACGATTATATTAAACATCTTGAGCAACGTCACGATAAGTACTGAAATCAACTTACTGGAATAAATGTGTGGTGTCTGTTCTGAAGAACTGTCGCTTTGCTGGAAATGAGTAATGAAATAGTGAAGAAACTGGAGACAGTAGAGATTTGTTTTGGAGAGGTATGTTGAGAATACCTTGGACAGAGAAGAAAACCACAGACTGTGGCATTGAATGCTGCATGTGTTGCAAGACACTTATCAAAACTATAAGGACAAGATAAAAGACATTTATGGAACATGTTAACAGAAGATGCGGAATAGAGAAATTAGCCTTATATGGAAAATACTAGACAATAGAGGTAGAAGTAGGCAAAGAGAAATACACGGGAAAAGCTTAAACAAGTGTGGAGCAAATAACAATAAATAAGCAACAGCAACTTCATCATAATAATATCAAATGCAGAGAGGTTTGAAGAGTCGTGATCGTCGGTGTCTGCCCCAGACCGGGCACACGAAGAAAACAATAACATTATTAAATATTACCAAAAAATTACTGCTGAAATGAGAATGTTACTCTTGCAGTTTAGCAAAACTAAATCATTACAATGTCGCTCGCAACGGTGGTCAGCATGGCCGAATGGATTACAGTGCTCGCTTCCGGTGTGCTGATGTTGTGGTAGTGTGTTCAAGCTATACAAAGATCATCTATCTAGGGTAAACTGTTGGTTTCTCGCCCTTGAGTTGGGGACGTACGCTACAAGCACCTTAGAAGCTGGACTGGGTTCGCCTGATGGCAAAGGACACTGGTAATAGGGGAAGCTAATCCACATGCAAAAATCAGCCCACTGCACTAGAAGTAGTAGCACGTATGTGGAATATGCTTAAGTTCAACAAAAAGCTCGCAACAGGCAATATTTCTGACACGGTAAGTTAACCCTTCCGTAAATATCATAGCATCCCTTCCTCCAGATTATTCAATATTTCTGACACGGTAAGTTGACCCTTCCGTAAAATATCATAGCATCCCTTTCTTCAGATTATTCGGTCACCTTCAGCTGAAACCATAGCAGGAAACTGCGTTCTTTCATCTTGTAGGGACCGCGATGACTACCAGTAAAGGCTCCTTGAAATACTAAGGAACAAATATCCATTGCTCACCAGGTGTAATATGCTGCCAAACACACGTCCTTCGGACAACATAATCAGCGCTTCCCAATGAAGATTTTCCTCTCTAGTCCTCTCGTTAGTTGTTCGTGGAGTGGGTAGGCAATGTGCTCATTTATTCCGAGATAGTCACATCTAGGACATAAATCAATCCTGTTAGTTACTAAATGATTAAGTGCCAAACAAAAAGTTGGTTTGGACCAGACATCATACACAACCAAATGAAAAAAAAGTATTATAATGTAAATTTCCATTCACAGAGCAGTGAAATTTCGGAAGATATCATGAAACAAAGGAAATAACACCGTTAATATTGCGATATATCGTCCTTCTGTCCAAATGAGAGGTCATATCTGACGATATATTATCCTATGGCAATGTATCAGTTAAAGCCAGGTTAATAAAACAAATCTCACTGTTTTACAGGGAGTGTCTGTGTCACTCTGTGTGGCATTCCAAAATATACTTGTGACTTCATTCGCACATTGCCCAACCTTTCTACTTGCATTTTGTCGAGTGTGGGAACTGCACGTGCACACTTAAATAAAGGTCAGTGTGGCTACCTGGTTAAATGTTCTTGTGCTTAAACTTCCCGTGCTCTGATGGCAGGATAGTGGGTTCACTCCCTTCACTTGTCAGTTGAATTTCAATGTTGACTTCCTGTTAAGAAAAGCAATGGCAAAGTACTAAACGGAACATCGTCTAGCAAATCAGTCTGGGATTGTAGTGGATCGCAGCTTCCTGCAAAGGACATGCATCTTTTTTACAACTATATTCACACAACAGAGATATAGACCCCGGTAATACATACAGAGGAGTCGTTTTTCACTGCATGCGACTGTCAACTGTCATGACCTTTATGACAGAGTCGTTTAGGCTCTAGCCACTTTGTGAGTGACATGTTTTGTGAAACCGAGGCCCCAGCCAAACATTAACCGTACTGAATTAACAGTGTTCTTTCAATGATGTCACCACGCATAATGGTCGTTGGTGTTGGTGTGTGGACAATGCTTTACTACTGAGGAAACCACGTCTCGTTTGGTTTATCTGCTTTGACCAGTGCGCCAGAAACAGCACACCATTTGTGCGCTCTGGCTCATTCTGTAGGTCCTTCACCTTCATATCTCTGTCCTATTCTTGTCAGTATACAAGGACATCACATCATCATCATAGGACTATGTTCTATCTCTATCAGTTATTTTCCCTCCCGTTATTCCAATAGAATATAGACTGGCGATAATCTGTGACATTAGTGTCCCCCGGACAGGTGCTAGAAGTTTGCGATACCCATTAACCTCATTTTGTTACCGCATTTGTTCTGAAAAGATGCTGTCGAAATCCAATTGATGATGACAGGTGATAAGTTCAAAGTGACAAGTCTAAGCAGCAGACATTGACTCAGTTGTGGGCACTCTCTAGATCTATTGTAACACCGCATGTACTTCACGAAAACTTTCATAGACATCATGAGTCATCATTTAGCCGTAAACCGAATTTCTCTGTTCGACCTGCAATCAGTATTGACCGCATCTTAACAAAATCCCGTCTCTGAAAAAGTGTCGAAATCATTGACGAAGATGACTTAAAAGTCAGAAGCTCATCTATCATGAACAAGTAAAACCAAATGGTAAATATCCTCTAGATCAGTGGTTCTCAGCTGGTGGGGAATTCCTCCCCCCCCCCCCCATAGGGGGGAATTTTAGGGTTTCCAGGGGGAGGGGGGAATTAAGATTATTTCAAGATTGCGTTAATACAAGAACCGATTACTTGATATTGTTATTCCCTTCATACTTTATGGTTCTGTACGTCTCACCCTTCTGAAATTCATTTTATAACATAAGTAGACCCGCAAATCATGTTTTATGTAGACGTCTAGACTTGTTTTAGTATGTGCTATTAAATTTAGCTTCCTTTATTACGTATACTGTGGGAATTTATAGGGATGAAATACTAATTGGGGGGGGGGGGGTGACATTCTGAAAATATGGTGAAGGAGCACGGGTCAAAAAGGTTGAGAACCACTGCTCTAGATCTACAATGACAGAAGTCTCAATCAGCATAATCATCTTCCACCTTATCCGTCAATCGTCGTGGGGAGAAATAGTTGCCACGATGGCTGGCAATTGATAGTCTATTTCGTACGCATTATGATGTCGTCAATCCATTTTCTTCTCGGGTGTCCTCTTGTTCTCGTATCAATGCTGGCTTCAGGAAAATCGTCATAGACATCTTAAGCAAACAAAGCAGCATAACATCATGTTTTCTGTTCGACTTACAACAGCTAGATGCGGCCACTTCGATGTTTAATTGTCCCAGATAAGCTGTCAGTTTCCTAGCGCAAGTTTTTGTCTACCTCTTTGACAAAGGTGTTCTGCGTTTTGATGATGCGATATCCATTTAATATTGGGGAATTTTTGCCTGGCGTTGACAATGGTGAAAGAAAATCACGCATCCGATCTTCGTTCACCCTGCCATTTTGAATGTGTTGGTTGAACTCCATGGTCAGCGGTTCTCATGTGTTCACATGTTATTCTTCCAAAGTCAGCACATTGGACACCACCAGGTGTCTGGTGCAATATTCCCGAACCCCGCTCCACGGCGAAGGGCGTTACGGGTGTAATTCGTAATCCTGCATACCGCGATCGAAACACAGCTGCGGAAGATTTGGCAGCAGCCCGCCTTTTCATAAAATAGCATGCGAGCGGTCGTTTAGAAAGCAGTGGCAAAATACTGAAATACCATGAAATCACAAACAGCCCAAAAAAGTTGTGGCTGACCGCGCGTCTTGTAAAGAATATGCAACTTGTAATATATAATTAACCAAATAAATTGTTTGGTATTCTACCATCGTCAATCCTCCTAATGTGTCCTAACCATCTAAGTCTATAAAGACGGAGCATGACACAATCCGCCACACCACCCGATCTTTCCAATACTTCGGTAATTAACATTTCTCATTATACACATTTTATAAAGGTACGTGATGTTTATAAGTGAAGTTAGTAAAGGACCAATTTACACGCCTTGAGGCGCATTTGATGTCTGGTGCTAGCCCCGTGGTTTTGTAGACAACTAGAGACTAGATGGGTTAATATGGTGGATATTACGCATGTTACCTTTACTTCTCATGATATTTACTGGTATTCATTTTTAACGGGGTCGAACTGGTAGGTTAGATCAGTTACAAACAAACACCGACTTGGCGGAGATTCGAACACAAGGCCGACAACCAAGCGTGAATGTCACAAGGCTACCGCGGCTTTAACTTAACCTTTGCTCATAACAAAACCTAACAAGCACACGCACTCACGCACACATGCACACACTCACACACGCGCGCTCGCGTAAAAAAACATTAATTGCTGGAAGATGGAGTAGCAAAATCAGCTCAACATTATTCCTATAATCATCGCTGACGTTTGTAGCGAAGACGTTTGTCAGCCCAGCTTAACGAATTTTGCAGTTCCTTATTGTTATTGCTATTGGTTAACAGAAGCCAGGTCACGACACTCGGGACACGCCCTTAAAAGCAGTGCTTCCTTGAGCAGATATGGAATTGTATACATACAAACTAAAAGTTCTAACATCGAGAGGGTAGACTTCATTGCGCTGAGTTTAATCACATATGGCTCGTTCTCTGTTCGCAGAACGGCAAGTGGCTTACCGAGAGCATCACACAAAACACGGACTCTGTAGCTCCAGAGATGACCCCCATGAGAGTTCAGAAAAAAATATGTCATGGTCTGAGGGATGCAGTCCGGGGAAGGCACCGACGACCACGAGGTAAAGGGGCTTAGCAACTGCTCCACGGAGACCCCCTGAGAGTCCAGCTGTGATTCGAATACAGACATCCAGATTCAACATCCGATGTGCTAGCGACTACACCACAGGGTCGTGGATACTAATTACTTTCTAGCACTCTGATCGCATGCATGTTTAACTCATCCACACAATCAACATGTAGTATTAGTTTCCATTTGTATTGTGTGTTAATTAAGTCTCCACATTATTGTCCCATTGCATGTTGCATCGTTACACCGGAGTCTTTCTCTGATCGCGTACATAATTGACGATTTGTTTATTTTCAGTTGCTCAAAAAAAAAAAAAAAAATGTTTGTTGCATATCCTTTACATGACGTCGCAGTCAAACACAACATTTGACTGTGATTTCTTCTCAAGTTTACGATCAGTAGTGTGCCATTGTTTTCTGAACGACCAGCACACATACATACCACTGAATGACAACCAACACCAAATCTCCCGCAGTTGTGTTTCGAGCGCGGTATGCAGGATTACGAATTGAATTTTAACTCCTTCGCCACAGCGACGACACCCATAAAACCAGAGCTTTCAAGAAACCAATCAATCCGCCCTCTCATTGTCACGGACTCCTACATGTTCAGGAAAATATATCCATGACAGTTTCAGTATGCTAGTCGTATTAGCAAAAAGCACCCTTGCAAACCACATTGTGCCGCTTTTGTTTACTTTCTGTATAACTGACAGTGGATCAAACAGTATAGTGACACTGGCATGCTGTGTCTCCGAGCCACT